>QJPP01002999.1:0-85891 GCA_003996215.1 Jaltomata sinuosa | reverse complement strand
AGCCGCTGCTCAGTCTCCAGATATTCGGGGATTACTATTACAGCTTTTGGGTGTGATTGGAGAGCGGCCTTCTGAGGTAGCGCAAACATCCGCTCAGGGGGCAGCCCTGGTTGCACAGAGCTCAGGAGTGCAGCCTGCTACTATGGCTCCCTGTGCGGAGGTCATTCCGGTCCCATCTGTTGCACAACCTCTTGCTCTTTCGCCCAGCTATGACAGAGTCAGAGCAGAAGGCGTTGGGTAGGTTTTTGAGGTTAGCACCTCCGAGGTTTGCTGGTACTTCTGGACAGGATCCACATGACTTTATTACTACCTGTGAGGAGATATTGCATCATTTGTGTTGGTTGGAGACTCACGGGGTTGGTTATACTACCTATCAGTTGGAGAGCCCAGCGAAGTTATGGTGGAGGGCCCAGGTTGCTTGTAGACCACCGTCATCACCTCCTTTGACCTGGTCTGAGTTTTATGAGGCCTTTATGGCCAAGTTCCTACTTAGAGTGATCGTGAGCATCACAGGGAGCAGTTTACTCACCTTATGCAGGGGTCTACGACTGTCTCAGAGTATGAGACCCATTTTCATCAGCTAGCACCGTTTGGAGCTATGATCATTCCTACCGAGGCAGATAGGATTCACAGATTTGTATGGGGTTTGAGGCCAGAGATCAGGCAGCCAGCTGAGATATTGATCGCCAGTGGTCGGTCATTTCAGGCTATCGTAGACTATGCCCGCACTGTGGAGGACATACATCGACATGATCAGGGGTCCAGAGATAAGAGGCCTCGGTATCAGGGTGCTTACAGTGGTTCCAGATATGGTGGTAGAGGTCCTGGACAGTGGAGCCGGAGTTATCAGCCACAGCAGTACCAGGGTCAGTCAAGCCGACCGGTTCAGGCTTCCCTTCAGACTTTCGGTAGTACCCAGTTCGAGCAGGGTCAGAGCAGCCATCAGGGCTATAGCGGCCAGTCTTCGAGGGGTATAGTTTCTGGGGCATCAGGTTGTGGTGGTCATACGCGATCTGCTGGTTCATATCGACTGAGTAGGCCGTTAGGGGCTTGTTTTACTTGTGGTGTGATTGGTCATTTTTCTAGAGATTGCCCTCAGCAGGGTACAGTTCAGTTGGCCGAGCCTTTACGAGCAGTTCAGCCTCCAGCTAGAGGGGGTGGTCTTCAGGGTAGAGGTGGTGCTCCACGCGGCAGAGCAGGTGGTAGGGATGGCAGTCGGGCAGGTGGAGGTCGTCGTCAGTTTTACGCGGTCCCTAGGAGACCAGAGGCAGAGGCCTCAGATGCTGTGATTACATGTACGATTTCTGTGTGCCATCAGTCTGCTATGGCTTTATTTGATCCTGGATCAACTTGTTCATATGTATCTGCCTACTTTGTGCCTTGTTTGGGGTTGTCTAGTGAGCCATTATCTGCTCTTGTTTCTGTTTCGACCCCAGTAGGAGATTTTTTAGTAGTGGATCGGATTGTGAGATCTTGTATGCTATCTATCGGTGATTCAGAGACTTGGGGTGATTTGATGATTCTTGATATGCTAGATTTTGATGTGATACTGGGCATGGACTGGTTATCCCCTCACCGTGTGGTTTTGGATTGTTATGCCAAGACCATTACCATAGCTGTGCCCGGTGTATCCCCGGTTGTGTGGCAGGGTTCTGTTAACCATGCACCATCTGGGATCATCTCTTGTCTTCGAGCTAGGAAGTTGATTTCCCGTGGGTGTTTAGCTTATCTAGCATATGTCCGAGATGTTAGTGCTGACCCTACTTCTCCTGATCTGTTCCTGTGGTTAGAGACTTCCTCGATGTGTTTCCTACCGACCTGCCAGGCCTTCCACCTGAGAGAGATATTGATTTTGCTATTGAGTTAGAGCCGGGCACTAGGCCCATTTCTATTTCTCCTTACCGTATGGCTCCTGCTGAGTTGAGGGAGCTTAAGGAGCAGCTCCAGGATCTGTTAGCTAAGGGGTTTATTAGACCTAGTGTGTCACCTTGGGGTGCTCCTGTTCTCTTCGTGAAGAAGAAGGATGGGTCGATGCGTATGTGTATTGATTATCAGCAGCTGAATAGGGTGACAGTGAAGAATAGGTATCCGATGCCGAGGATTGATGACTTGTTTGACCAGCTTCAGGGTTCAATCGTGTTTACGAAGATTGATTTGAGGTCTGGCTACCATCAGTTGAGGATTAGGGCGGAGGACATCCCTAAGACAGCATTCAGGACACGTTATGGCCATTATGAGTTCCTGGTGATGTCTTTTGGGTTGACTAATGTCCCCGCAGCCTTTATGAACTTGATGCACATCGTTCTTGGCCCGTATTTGGACTCATTTGTGATAGTTTTTATAGATGACATCTTGGTATACTCGCGTAGTAGAGATGAACATGAGCAGCACTTGAGGGTTATACTCCAGACTTTGAGAGATCATCGGCTTTATGCCAAGTTCTCAAAGTGTGAGTTTTGGCTTGAGTCAGTTGCATTCCTAGGGCATGTGGTGTCTAAGGATGGGATTAGGGTTGATCCGGGAAAGATTTCAGCGGTTTGTGAGTGGCCTAGACCTACTACTATTACTGAGGTTCGCAACTTTATTGGGTTAGCAGGTTACTACAGACGGTTCGTTGAGGGATTTTCTTCCATAGCAGCACCCTTGACTATGCTGACTAGGAAGGATGTCCCATTTCAGTGGTCGGACCAGTGTGAGGATAGCTTCTAGAGGCTTAAGGCCTTATTGACTTCAGCTCCAGTTTTGACTTTGCCGGTTGAGGGTCAGAGCTTCTCCGTGTATTGTGATGCTTCTGGGGTTGGTCTTGGTTGTGTGTTGATGCAGCAGGGTCGAGTAATAGCATATGAGTCGAGGCAGCTGAAGGTTCACGAGCGCAACTACCCCACTCATGACATAGAGTTGGCGGCGGTAGTTTTCGCGCTCAAGATCTGGAGGTATTACCTATAAGGAGTTCACTGTGATATCTTCACTGATCAGCGTAGTCTTCAGTATATCACGAGTTAGCGAGAGTTGAACTCGAGACAGAGGAGATGGGTCGAGTTACTGAAGGACTATGACTTCACTATTCTGTATCATCCGGGCAAGGAAAATGTGGTAGCGGATGCCTTGAGTCGGAAGGCAGTGAGTATGGGCAGCCTAGCTTTTCTTTCAGTTTCAGAGCGACCGTTGGCCTTGGACATCCAGTCCTTGGCTAACCGTTTGGTTAGGCTTGAATTGTCGGATCCTAGCAGAGTTCTCGCCAGTGTAGAGGTTCGTTCTACTTTGATTGATCAGATTCACAGTCGTCAGTTTGAGGATCAGCAGTTGTGTGACCTTCGTGATTGGGTTGTTCAGGGTGAGGCCAGTCGGGCTACTCTAGATTCAGATGGGGTTCTGAGGTTTGATAGTCACCTTTGTGTTCCGAGGATTAGTGATTTGATTCAGTTGATACTTCATGAGGCACATTGTACAAGATACTCCATTCGCCCTGGCACAACAAAGATTTATAGAGACTTGAGGCAGTTTTACTGGTGGAGTGGTATGAAGCGGGATATAGCGGATTTCGTATCTCGGTGCTTGAACTGTCAGCAGGCTAAGTTCGAGCATATGAAACCTGGTGGTTTGATGCAGCGACTTCCCATTCCTGAGTGGAAGTGGGAAGGGATTACTATGGACTTCGTTGTTGGTTTGCCTCGTACTTCTCATGGGTTTGATTCCATATGGGTGATTGTTGATAGGCTGACTAAGTCAGCACATTTCTTGTCGGTTCAGACTTCTTATGGCGCAGAGAGGTTAGCTCAGATCTACCTTCGTGAGTTTGTTCGGTTGCATGGGGTTCCAGCTTCTATCATTTCAGACCGTGGCACTCAGTTCACATCTCAGTTCTGGAGGGCTATTCAGCGAGATTTGGGTACAGAGGTTCATCTTAGTACCGCCTTCCACCCTCAGACAGATGGCCAGTCCGAGAGGACCATTCAGATTCTGGAGGACAGACTTCGGGCAGCTCAGAGCAGACAGAAGAGTTATGCTGATTGTAGGCTTCGTGCCTTGGAGTTTAGTGTCGGTGACTTGGTGTTTCTCCGTGTATCGCCCATGAAGGGCGTGATGAGATTTGGTAGGCGGGGCAAGCTTAGCCCCAGATACATTGGGCCGTTTGAGATTCTTCAGAGGGTTGGTAGCGTTGCCTATCAGCTAGACTTGCCTCCGATGTTTTTGGCTATACATCCTGTATTTCACGTTTCGATGTTGCGTCGGTATGTCCCAGATGAGTCTCATATGCTGCAGTGGGATTCAGTTCAGTTGGGTGAGGATTTAGCCTTTGTTGAGGAGCGGACAACTATTTTGGCCAGAGATGTCAGGAGATTGAGGTCTCGAGAGATCTCGGTTGTTAAGGTTCAGTGGAGGCACCGTCCAGTCGAGGAGGCTACCTGGAAGACCGAGAGAGATATGCGGGCTCAGTATCCGCAGCTGTTTGAGCCTTCAGGTACCCCCTTGACCTTGACTTTCGAGGACAAAAGTCCTTTTTAGTAGTGGATGATGTAATGACCTTTCCGGTTATTTCCACGTATACGTTTTCCTTGAACCGTTAGAGCTTGTTTGTAGCGGCCCCAAGTCACTTAAGGCTTGTTAGGACCGGTATTTTGGTGTCGGGTCCATTTATTTGGTCGTATGATAAGTTTTGAAGACAAGTAAGTCGGCAAAAGTTATCGTAAGTTCTTTAATAAATTTTTAGAACTTTGGGTAAAATGTCTCGGAGCTTTTGTCTATATATATAAAGAGTTAGAAGTCCCCTGAAATACCAAATCGAAGGTCTACGAGTCTAGCTTCCTACGCACAAAACCTCACGTCCAACTGATCTCGGAGTAAAAAGTTATGACTATTTTACCGCCGAATGTCTGGCAGAAAATGGGTTGCGAACCGGGTCGCGAACCGGGTCGGGTCAAACTCGATTTAAGCCTCAACTTCACGTTTTAAAATGCCATTTCAGTTCTGAAACAGTGAGAAAACATAAGGGAGGATTCCGAGAGAGTTCTTGAGTATCAAAATCGTGCGATGGTGAGTTGCGAACTTAAATTTAAGAATTTTATTAATATCGCGTGCATTTGAAAATATTTTATTTGAAAGATGAATTTGGTAAAAAGTTACATTATTATTACCTTTTAAAAAATATTTTAAAGGTTTATGAAAAATATTTTGTTACGATATAATTGTATATGTATTTATTTTATAAGGTTTTTATACATTGTAATATTTTAACGGAGATAGTAAATTTAGTTATGTTGAAATTTATTATTATAATATAGTAGGTTTTATTCGAAATAATTTTCTAATGATTATGGTATATTCAAAAATTATATATATTTTACCATGAATTTATGCAATACCCGAATATATATATAACGAGATAAATATATTAGTCTATCTCACATCACACATCACACGTGGAATTGAGTAAAGTATGCATCATGTTACTAATACTATTAGGATGACATATGTGTGTGTAGTAATCACTGATTAAGTGACTCACCTACTGGATTGAAAAGTGTTCATGTATATTATATACCACTACATCTCTCATCATTTTCCTTTTTTATGTTAGGAAGGGTGGATTCATTTTAAGCAAACAAAAATGTATACTAGTGGCAGTAGTATACTTATACACGCAGTTTCATTGAAGGATTTTAGGTAGGACCGTATATATATATGTGCATATAAATGAATATTCATCAACGCTATAGTTTATTAACAAAAGGAAATCAATTATCTACGTCAAGTTATTCAAGCCCAAAGTCAAGTTTGATTTTGTTTCGGAGTTTTTCGGAGCGGTTCAGGATTGGATATCTTCGTTCTAGCAGCTTGTCATCGGACGACAGGTAGGTTACAGTTTATTTTCCCTAGACTCCGCATATATAGGATAAAATTGTATTAATGGGCATCCTTGGGTTGGTTTATTAGGTTGGTACCACAGACCTCGACCGCTTTATTCATGTCCGCCTACTTTTGTTCCTCCGTTGCTTGTAGTATTTGCCGATATATTTTATTTACCCTTGTGGTCCTGTGAGGCCTTGTTGACTCTGGAACATAGAAGGTGGGATTTTGGGAATGTCCGCGAGTCCCGGGCATAGAATTATCCTTCTAGGCTGGTTATGCTTGCTGAGTAGCTGTGGGCCTGTGCAGGGTCGATAGATTGATTGTGAGCTGCTGGGCAGCTATTGTGTTTGATCATACCATTTTCATGCATAAAAAGAGGTTTTATACATGTTTTACTACGGTTTGGCTTCGGGCCTACGGACACTATTTTCTAAACCTTGCATGGCCCGGGGGGCCCATTTTTTATGGAAATAATTTGAAAATGGTTTGATTTAACTTGTGAATATTCCTGGGTAAAAGGAAGTAAAATTATGTTTTAAAACACCAGTTTTACTACTAACGCTAGACTCGGCAGGGCCGGGGTGCTAGTTGAGTTTTTTTGCTACTTGAGATGATTTTTAGCCTCGGTCGGACCGAGCACCTGAGATGACTTTCTACTGTTTAGACCCGGTTATGCCCGGGCACCCTTGGAGGGGTTTTTTTTGGAGATATTTTCCTACTACTTTAGTCCTGGACAGGGTCTGGGTATGCATATTCGAGACTGGGTCTCTATCTTGATACCGGACTTGCTTTCGGACGATATGTTTTGATACTGAGTTTTAGTATGGGGTCTGGGACCTCCATGGACCTTGCCATCCGGGCCTGGGGCTTCGGGCTGCGTGTGCCGGAGGAAAGGTATACGGTGGAGTAGAGGTATACGGGCAGTGTCCTTCCATGGAACCTACATGCTGGGCCGGATCGGCACCGGAGGAGGTACATACAGAGATACCATTTCACTTGAGATCTTCATGCATCATATCATTCATTGTTTGAGGCTCCACCCTAGTTTGTTGTTTGTTGATTGTACGCTCCGGTAGTATGGGATGCCGGAGGGTTTGTTTTCACTTGTTTGTGTTCCTCGGTTGTATGGGCGGCCGGGGGACTGTAGGTAGAATTTTGCTATTTACTTACAGAATTGTTCCCTGTTACGGTTAAGTATGAAATTGGTTACTGCTAGACTGTTAGTTTCTGGATTTGAGATTGATATGATTAGTTGAGTTTGATTCATATCTCTGAGCATGCCTATCATTACTCTTTCCCTCTTCTTACTCTTGAGGTTACCGGTATACCGTCCATTTCGTAAACTTATTATGTATACACTGTTATTGCAAGGACCCCAGGTGCGTTATTTCTTACTTTCACCTATGCCTATGGTGTGTATATTCTACTTACTGGCCTCACATGTGGTTCTGTTGATTTCCCTCTGGGCTAGTTCCTGTGTACCTTTCGTTGATTTCTGTGACTGCTTGCTTCTATTCTGTCTGTTACTACACTTTTATCTTATATGTGCCCATTCAGCCTATGATACCTACTGGGTACCTTATGCTTCGCATTTGGTGCTCACCTCTACCCCCCTGCATCTTTGGGTGCAGATCCTAGCGTGGGCCATCACCGTTTGATCGCTGTGATTCGTGCTTGGAGATCTGTTGGGGACTACTTCAGACTGAGGGTGAGCTCTTGGCGATCAAAGCTTAGCTTTAGTTTATCTTTTGCTTCATGTACTCTATTACCATTCAGAGACATCTGTATATATTGTTTGGATCGTTTGCACTCCATGTATGTAGTTTTGGCTCTATACTATGATACCAGGTCTTGGGGTTTGGTTTAGTTTCCGCATATGTATATATTTAAAGTCCTTTTATCTGTTCTCTTCGTCTTGTCCTCTTATTTGTTAGATAGTAGCCCATTACTAACTGTTCTGGGCTACGGGGATTGGTTCACCTACCGGGGGTTGTAGGTGCCATCATGACCGAGAAATTGGGTCGTGACACATAATTTTTTAACCTATCTAGACAATGTAATTTTGTAGCAACATGGGATCAATTGACACCCCTCGGATATAAGTGGCTCCGCCATAGGTTACAGAGTGTTCGAGCTCGTGACGTTGTGATCTTACCACTAAATCAAATTTTATAAAAACCAAACTTTTCATGAAAAACAAGACAGACACAAAAAGAAGGGGGAGGGGGGAGAATCATACTAATTTTCCTTGATCGAGAAGAATCGGAGAGTTATAAAGGCTGAAGTAAAGTTGTTTTTTGGAAGGAAAAACCATCAGAGAGCCTTATCTAGAAACAACTCATTGATAATCAGATGGCAAAACTGTCTCCCTGACGACGTCGGATTCTGCTGCAGACATGAATGTTTGCAAGACAACTGAAGACCTAGCTACATCTTTCGGCAATGTTAAGAAGAGAATTGTCGATATTCAGCCTTCAGGCATAAATCAGAAACAATCCATCGGAATAAATCAACAGATTAAAGTTGTGAATTTCTGTACTGTTTATATAGAAATAAAATAAAGACTAAAAGATGAAACTTCTTTGATGGACAGCCAAAGTCAAGTAGTCAACCAATGTCTTTCCAAGAAACCAAATATTCAAAGCTCTTCTTAGCGGAGAATCTTAGTAGCTCAGTTGGTTGACTACATGGATTTTGACCTTGTTGGTGAGGGTTCGATTCCCTACCTTATAATCTCCTCCCCATTTCCCTTCCCCTACCCACAACTGGGGGGAAAACGTCTTCTAAGCAAATAAGGAATTGACAATACAAAGTAGTTTAAATCAAATTAAGGAAATAAAAATTGGAAACTCTTATTAGTCACAATTACTGCAAGAAAAGGTCCAAAATAGTTCCTTAAGCTTGGCCTTCGATTCAAAATTGTCCTTTAGACATATACTTTGGCACGCTGATGATCTTTCAAGTATGTAAAACTAGTGCACTTTTAGCTCGAGATCAAACTATTTGTCTATATTTTCCTGAATTTATTAGTGAGTTGTTTATAAAAAGATCAGACCCGGCAACAGGGGTGGATCAGAGAGTAATATGCGAGTTCAGAGGAACCTGGTAACTTTGTTTTTGCCCAGGTCCTCTATATGTATTCAAATATCCACTAAATATCTATAAATCAATCAATTGTATATTAACTTGAGGTCATTATAGGAACCCATAAACTTCAAATCCTGGATCGGCCTTAGCCCACAAAACAAGAGCTCCACCTCCCTCTTTGACAACTCCATTGCCATACCAACCAAAGTACATGCTGACCAAGCTCAATCGCCGTCAACATACACATGTCATTTCATAAATTTGGCTAGATAAATAAATTTAGAGCATTATATAGAACAATTACAATGGCAGCAGGAACTGACACAAATGGTTGTTCATCTAGAAAATCTTTTGAATATTTGATAATACATTGTTAAAAAAACCAATCCTTGCTTACAAACCACACAATATCTAACCAAATACAATTCTCTCTTGATAAGTTCCTCGGAAAGGCCATATAAAGAAGTATATGGATCAATACAAATGAGACCAAAACAAAAGGCATAGTAAGAGGTGGATCCTTCTCTTCTTAATTCTGGATGAAACTCAATTCTTTGAATAATGAGGCCGCGCTTCCAACCGAGATGCCTAATCTCCATCAATCGTGCTTCAACATCTCAGTATTCTCCAGTATCATTGAAAAAGTTCCCCATTTTCAGTTCCATCCATCTATCACCTTTTCTCAAGGGTAGCATCACTCTAGGTCCTCGTCCTGAAAAACGGACAACTTTAGCTCATTGCTCCACTTCATGGTCACTCTTAGAATCAACAAATCTAACATCTGCCTTAGCATTTCCAAGGCCATAAAATCCACCTTCCAATTTAAACACTAGATAAGCAAAATATTTGGTTGTTTCCAAATGCATTTGAGTTTCAATTTTGCCTCGGATATGAAGCCAACAAATCCGATTAAGTTTAGCCGGGTCAGAGAATCTACAAAAAATTATACTTTCTCAGTAATAATATTCAATAAAGTAATTTTTTTCAAAATTTATAGTACATGGAAGGGAACCGCGAAAATATAAAACCTGGAGTCCGAGTGAGACAACTATTCCCAATACTCTGGTGTACCATCCCGCATAAAACAAAATTCTCGTGCTGCAACCATAAAACAATTCTTCCCCATCTTCTTATCTAGCGAAAAACTCTACTTGACAGTTCAAATAACAGACACAACCATACTAGGTAGGAAACGTGACTCCAGGTTATATTTTTGCGGTTCCTTTCCATGTACTCTAAATTTTGAAAGAAATTACTTTATTAAATATAATTACTGGGAAAGTGTAAAATTTTGTAGATTCTCTGAAGTGGCTAAACTTAATCGGATTTGTTGGCTTGATATCCGAGGCAAAATTGAAACTCGAATGCTGTAGAACAAAGCCACTTATTTTACTTATCTGGTGTTCAAATTGGAAGATGGATTTTATGGCCTTGAAAAAGCTAAGGCAGATTTTAGATTTGTTGATTCTGAGAGTGACCATGAAGCAGAGCAATGAGCTAAAGTTGTCCGTTTTTCAGGACGAGGACCTAAAGTGAGGCTACCCTTGATAAAAGGTGATGGATAGATGGAATTAAAAATGGGAAAAAATTTCAACGATAAGGAGAAGATGGAGATGTTGAAGTGCGATTGGTGGAGATTAGGCATCTCGATTGGAAATGTGGCCTCATTGTTCAAGGAATTGAGTTTCGTCCAGAATGGAGAAGAGAAGGATCCTCCTCTTAGTATGCCTTTTGTTTTGGTCTCATTTGTATTGATTCAAATACTTCTTTATATGGCCCTTCACGAAGAACGTATTGAGAAAGAATTGTATTTGGTTAGATAATGTGACGTTTGTAAGCAAGGATTATCAAACATTCAAAAGATTTGCTAGATGAACAACCATTTGTGCTAGCTCCAGTTGCCATTGTAATTGTTCTATATAATTCTCTAAATATATCTATCTAGTCAAATTTACAAAGTCACATATTTATGTTGTCAGAATCTAAGCTTGATCAGCATGTTCTTTGATTGGTTAGTAGACAATGGAAGCGGCAAAGAGCTCTTGCTTTTCCTAGCTGAGGCATATCCCGAATTTGAAGTTTAAGGGTTCCTACGATAACCTCAAGTTAATATACAATTATGATTCAGTTTTAGATATTTAGTGGATATTTTAATACATGTAGAGGATCTGGGCAAATTTAAAGTTACCAGGTTCCTGTGAACTCTCATATTACTCTCTTGATCCGCCCCTGTTGCCGGGGATCTTTTTATAAAAAATTCAAGTGATAGATTCAAGGAAACATAGACAAATTAGTTTGATCTCGAGCTAAAATTGCACCAGTTTTTACATACTTGAAGGATCATTACTGTACCAAAGTATATGTATAAGGGACAATTTTTAATCGAAAGCCAAACTTAAGGAACTACTTTTTGTGACTTAAGGACCTTTTCTCGTATTAATTGTGACTAATAAGAGTTTCCATTTTTTTACCCCTTCTCTTTACCTTTCCCGTACCCTATATATCTCATTCCTTTTCTTTAATTTGATTTTAAACATGCTCTGTATTGTCAATTTCTTAGTTGCTAAGAAGAGGTAGGGGAAGGGAAAATGGGGAGAGAATTACAAGGTGAGGAATCAAACCTTGACCAACAAGATGAAAGTCCAGGTAGTCAACCAATTGAGGTACTAAGATTCTCTGCTAAGAAGAGGTTTGAATTTGGCTGTCCATTAAAGAAGTTTCAAAATCTTGTAGTCTTAATTTTATTTCTATATAAACAATACATAAATTCAGAAACTTTAATCTATTGATTTTTTCTGATTTTTTCCTGATGGTTGCATATCAGAAATTCTCTCCTTAACATCGCCGAAAGATGCAGCTAGGTCTTCAGCTGTCTCGCAAATATTCATGTCTGCAGCAGAATCCGGTGTCGGTATGGGAGACATTTTTGCCATCTGATTATCAACAAATTGTTTCTAGATCAGGCTCTCTAATAGTTTTTCCTTCCAAGAAACAAGTTTACTTCAGCCTTTGTAACTCTCCGATTCTTCTTGATGGAGGAAAACTGGTATGATTTCTTCATTTCCCCTCTCCTTTTTGTGTTTTGTTTTTCATGAAAAGTTTGGTTTTTATAAAATCTGAATTAGTGGTGTTGGTGTAATATACCACAATAATTAAATTACAGTTAAAAAATAAAATGAACAAAATTAAATAAGTATAATTCAGTCTGAGGCGCGGATATCTCGCTCTCTTTAAGAAGATTCAAGCCCACTGCGGCATAATCTACACCGATCCAGCAGTATCACTCTTGACTTGTACCCTCCAGGATACAACAGCCCAACAACGTCGTGTGACTCAAACAACTCCGGATTAGTTGAAGAGTCCAAAGCTTCACCAAAAGAACACATTCCTTAAACATATAATTACTCTCTTTTATATAGTGAATATAGTTGAAGACATAGAATATTTCTTTGTCTCAATTCTCTCTTTCACTATTCTCACCTCACTACATACTACAATATTTTCGCATACTTCACATTATTTTCATCTTTTTTACTATATTTTTTTGTTCACAATATAATGCAAGACATCACTATTTATAAGTAAGAAAGTTTTTCTTGTATTGAATAGGATGATTTTGTGGTAGTAAAGTGAGTAGATGAATGACTTGTAAGTTACATAAGTTACAAGCATAATGAGGTAGAATTATGAGTAGAGGTTACAAGAGTTACTAACAACTAATGACCACATTCTACCACAATTGATGTGAGTAAAGAGGCATATAATGCCACCCACGTTCTTGGAGTAATATTGTAACCATCAGTACACTTTGGCCAATTCAATATGAAGCAAATACTACTAATAAACATTAATATTAAAATGCTAAAGATCAACAATCCCCCACTCATTTTTATATTAACATAAGAGAGTATTTCACCAATTTAGTTGAAAGGAGACTATTATGCATAATGAAGGTGTGCTCTGGATTGAACCTTCACTTAGTAAAATAATAATCTTTACTCCAGAGTCAGTAGTGATCTCAGACTTGAACTATGACTGTTTAAGGGAAATAAAGTATTATTGCTTACACACAATAATCAAGGCATTGACATAAGCTTTATAGCTAACACATTACGGCCTTGTGCTATCCCAGTTTTCATTAGTGTTTTTGAGAATAAGCTCAATTCTCATAGGAAGCGACCTACTTTTACAAACTCACATAGGTGAAATTTGTCAAGGGTGCTCCTGTAATTTAGACACCCCACTCATACGAGATACAAACTTTCATTAAGAGTTTTTAGACTCAACCTCCACAAATTATTACAGGACTAATGCACTCACATCACCTATAAAAAATTATTGGTGTAAGATACCACAATAATTAAATTACAGTTAAAAAATAAAATGAACAAAATTAAATAAATATAATTCAGGCTGAGGTGCGGATATCTCGCTTTCTTTAAGGAGATTCAAGCTCACTGCGGCATAATCTACACCGATCCAGCAGTATCATTCTTGACTTGTCCCCTCCAGGATACAACAGCCCAACAACGTCGTGTGACTCAAACAACTCCGGATTAGTTGAAGAGTCCAAAGCTTCACCAAAAGAACACATTCCTTCAACATATAATTACTCTCTTTTATATAGTGAATATAGTTGAAGACTTAGAATATTTCTTTGTCTCAATTCTCTCTTTTACTATTCTCACCTCACTACATACTACAATATTTTCGCATACTTCACATTATTTTCATGTTTTTTACTATATTTTTTTGTTCACAATATAATGCAAGACATCACTATTTATAAGTGAGAAAGTTTTTCTTGTATTGAATAGGATGATTTTGTGGTAGTAAAGTGAGTAGATGAATGACTTGTAAGTTACATAAGTTACAAGCATAATGAGGTAGAATTATGAGTAGAGGTTACAAGAGTTACTAACAACTAATGACCACATTCTACCACAATTGATGTGAGTAAAGAGGCATATAATGCCACCCACGTTCTTGGAGTAATATTGTAACCATCAGTACACTTTGGCCAATCCAATATGAAGCAAATACTACTAATAAACATTAATATTAAAATGCTAAAGATCAACAATCCCCCACTCATTTTTATATTAACATAAGAGAGTATTTCACCAATTTAGTTGAAAGGAGACTATTATGCATAATGAAGGTGTGCTCTGGATTGAACCTTCACTTAGTAAAATAATAATCTTTACTCCAGAGTCAGTAGTGATCTCAGACTTGAACTATGACTGTTTAAGGGAAATAAAGTATTATTGCTTACACACAATAATCAAGGCATTGACATAAGCTTTATAGCTAACACATTACGGCCTTGTGCTATCCCAGTCTTCATTAGTGTTTTTGAGAATAAGCTCAATTCTCATAGGAAGCGACCTACTTTTACAAACTCACATAGGTGAAATCTGTCAAGGGTGCTCCTGTAATTTAGACACCCCACTCATACGAGATACAAACTTTCATTAAGAGTTTTTAGACTCAACCTCCACAAATTATTACAGGACTAATGCACTCACATCACCTATAAAAAAATATTGGTGTAAGATACCACAATAATTAAATTACAGTTAAAAAATAAAATGAACAAAATTAAATAAATATAATTCAGGCTGAGGTGCGGATATCTCGCTTTCTTTAAGGAGATTCAAGCTCACTGCGGCATAATCTACACCGATCCAGCAGTATCACTCTTGACTTGTCCTCTCCAGGATACAACAGTCCAACAACGTCGTGTGACTCAAACAACTCCGGATTAGTTAAAGAGTCCAAAGCTTCACAAAAAGAACACCTTCCTTCAGCATATAATTATTCTCTTTTATATAGTGAATATAGTTGAAGACTTATAATATTTCTTTGTCTCAACTCTCTCTTTCACTATTTTCACCTCACTACATACTACAATATTTTCCCACACTTCACATAATTATCATATTTTTTACTATATTTTCGTGTTCACAATATAATGCAAGACCACCACTATTTATAGGTGAAGAATTCTTTCTTGCAATGAATATGAAGAATGTGGGTAGTAAAGTGGGTACATGAATGGCTTAGAGGTTACATGAGTTACAAGGTATAATGAGGTAGAATAATGGTGAATAATAAGTTAGTGGTTATAGAAGTTACAAAAACTAATGACCACATTATTCACATTATGTCTACTAATTATCATGCACTTAATATTTTTCATTTTTATTATTAAAATGCACAATAACACCAACATTTTCCTACTCATTTTAATATTCAAATAAGAGATATCATCAATTTAGTTGAAGGGAGACTATTATGCATAATGAAGGTGTGCTCTGCATTAACCTTCACTTTGTAAAATAGTAACCTTTACTCCAGAGTCAGTAGTGGTCTCAGACTTGAACTATGACTGCTTAAGGGAAATAAAGTTTACTGCTTACACACAATAATCAAGGTGTTGACATAAACTTTAATAACCAGCACATTACGGCCTTGTGCTATCCCAATTTTCATAAGTGTTTTTGAGAATAAGCTCAATTCTCATAGGAAGCGGCCTACTTCCATACTTACATAGGTGAAATCGGTCAAGGGTGCTTCTGTAATTCAAACACCCCACTCATACGAGATACAGATTTTCATTAAGAGTTTTTAAAACTCAACCTCCACAAATAATTACAGAAAAATGCACTCACATCATAGGGAGGAATAAAATAATAGTGCATTTCTCAATAGGTTATCATATGATTCGTTTTTCCCACTGAACCTGGTTATAGGATCTCTAGTCCCCAATTGGGTTTTCTCATATATGACTTAGAAGATTTTGAGCTTCAATCCATCCCCCTCGATGTGCTTCCGACCCTTTTCTTGCTAAGGCCTTACTCTATGAATCTGCAAGATTTAACACAACTAATATTATGGTATATATACCACTGATCAATATAATCTCACAATATTGTGTTTTCTCTTAAAGGTCCGAATTCACCATTATAATAATGGTTTACACTCTATCAATAAATTTTATAGCTATCACAATGACTCAAAAATATAGAAATTAATTTCTCAACTTAAGTGATTGATATAATAAATCTCTAGTCAATTCACTTTTTCACTAGTTGAAGTTAAAGCAATAAACTCAACCTCCATGATGGAGTTACCATTATTTTTTATTTCTATCAAATAGCACCTGATTTTCTTATTTGCTTCAAAAAGCTTTTAAGTATAGCAGGATAAAAAATTTTTATAACAAGCCACAAATTTTTGTACCAAGTAAATATACATGGTTTGCTTGTGCCAGCTAAGTACTTCTACTGCACACACAATATCAAGTCAAGTACAAGTAGTCACATATCTCATTTTCTTTTATACCCTAGCAAAATCTTTTTTTTATATTTGTCACACCACTTTCACATATTTGAATCAAAAGGAGTTGCAAGACTCATAAAATCAACAAAATTATATTTCACAATTTTTTTCACCAGAATGTGATATGTCAAAAAAAATTATCACATGTTTTATGATTTTTTCATTTCAAGAATGAAATCTATCTCACCCAAATATTGCATGTCAAAATGGCTACTCAACATGTTTTTGTAGTCCTTTTTATAACACTCATGTTAGAGCCAAAGACATCAAATTATATAAAAATAATAACATGTGATTTATTTCAAAATAAATATATGCACTTTTAATACTCTTTTTAGAGCATTCTTAAGATGCAAAAATCACATTTTTTATGATGAATTTTATTTACTCATTTCATTAACCCCCTCTATTTCAAGAATTTAATGAAAATAGTATTCATGAAAAGTAGTATTACTTATTCATGAAAAATAATAGGTAAAAAGTTTTTTACCTTTTTTCCCCAACAAATAGAAAAGTTTTTTTTTTTACCTTTCCTCCGCTTGAGTTGAGCAAGTAGAAAAACACTTTACTAGTCTATCTCTTCTCTTTCATCTCTTGAAAAGATCTAGTGACGTTGAAGCGGGATGTTGTTGAGATCTCCCATCTTGATAACCGCAATTTTTAAACTGTAACAAAATATGAATCTCCTTAAAAATTATTGGTGTAAGATACCACAATAACTAAATTACAGTTAAAATATAAAATGAACAAAATTAAAAAAATATAATTCAGGTTGAGGCGCGGATATCTCTCTCTCTCTGTAAGGAGATTCAAGTCCACTGCGGCATAATCTACACCGATCCAGCAGTATCACTCTTTACTTGTCCCCTCCAGGATACAACAGCCCAATAACGTCGTGTGACTCAAACAACTCCGTATTAGTTGAAGAGTTCAAAGTTTCACCAAAAGAACACCTTCCTTCAACATATAATTACTCTCTTCTATATAGTGAATATAGTTGAAGACTTAGAATATTTCTTTGCCTCAACTCTCTCTTTCACTATTCTCACCTCACTACATACTATAATATTTTCCCACACTTCACATAATTTTTATCTTTTTCACTATATTTTCTTGTTCACAATATAATGCAAGCCACCACTATTTATTGTAATGACCCTCCAGGTCATTTTCTATTTTTCTTCCTTTTTCTGTATTTCGAGCTTTCCCTCAGCCGCTACAGGTCATATATGACTTGCCGGGACTGATGGTTCGATGCACGGACCGTTCGTTAGGTCAACTTTCTTCGTAAACGTGCTCAAAATCGAATTCTGACAGTTCTATTGACTCCAGAACAGGGATTTGGGTCTAGTGGGATTGGTCTGGATCTAAGTGCTTTCAGTTTGATTTTGTGTTACTTTCTGTGTTTTCAAGCTAGTTTGGCTGGTAGGATTGACTTCGATCAATATTTGGAGAAGACGACCTCGGATGGAAAATCCATCAACGCTGTCAGCTCTAGAATATCAACTTTGGGCTTGAGGGACCTTTGGTTTGGGTCCCGAGGCTTCCGAACTTATTTTTGAGTTTTGAGTTTCGAGTTAGTTTTGAGCGTGGGGCCCACTTTTTATTAAAACGATCTCTGTTGGGAGTTTTGTCAATTCTAATGAGTCCGGAATGCTGTTTATGGTAGGGTAGCATGGTTGGTTAGTGTTCATGGGGTTTCGAATGAATCTCGAGGGTCCGTCGGATGAACTTTTAGCCTTTGTGAATAGATGGTTGCTGTTATAAAAGTTGCAGACCAGTTGTTCATCGCAATCGCGAGGTGGCCATCACGATCGCATGTGTCAACCTTTGCAACCGCGATGACGCCGGCAGAGACCCGACCCAGTTTTCTCTTCGCAAATACGGGGCTGGACCGTCGCGTTCGCAATGGTGTGGCCAGCATTTCCTTGCGAACGCGTGGGGTCCTTCGCGATCGCGAAGAAGGACCCCTGGCACCTATTTAAAACTCCAACTTTGTTTTCTCCTTCACAATTTCGAACAACTCCATTGATAAGCACCCAAGCTCCTTTTTTCGAGCTTCTTTGCATCAGTGCTCTTCATCCGGTAAGTCCCCTCATCACCCCTCTCTTCTTTCCGTGTTTATTCTCGTAATTCTCCCGCTAAAACTCCATTGTTGTAATTCTTAAGTTTGGGTGATCCTTGTAGAAATCTGTTCTATTGGGGCTGCATGTTCGTGAGTTCGTGCAACTCACTTCCGTGGCGTGTTTCTCTTGTTTGGGGCAAGCTTCCGCCTTTTAAATTCCGAGCTTTCCCATTTTTGACTCCTTAAGTTAGTAGCACTTCGGGGCTGTTTTGGGCCCTGAATCGAGCTCCATTCGCGCCTAAACTTTGGGTACAGGTTCTTTGACTCACCGCGAGCATAATTATGAATTTTTTTCCTATTTCATTGCACGGGCCTCGAGGATCATTTTTTCGGCCCGATTTCTGGCCTAATTTTCCGTTCGAAAGGGGAAGGCACACGAGTGATAGTTAGTGCTTGCAGTTCAGTCCTGAGGTAGGTTACGATTTACTTCCTAGATTGAGTGTAGTTAGATTTTATATATATATTTGATACTGGAACATTAGGTTGGATTTTAGATAAGTTTAGGCTTAAATCCCATTTACCGCTTATAATTGGCCATTTTGGATTATAGTGTAGGATTATCATATTTATCCTTATCCTAGGAGCTTGTAGTATCGTTGTGGCTAGCTTAGAATCCCTAGTTTGCTTTTAGGAGGTTTTAGAGGTAGAGTAGAGAATCTTGGTGAATTTCTGCGTTATTTCCCCGTTTCATTCGCTTTGTTCTACTGTTGTGTGTAACTATGGGACCAAGGCCATAACTTGGATTTTGACGGAGTTCCAGGTCAGTTCTCTTGGTTTGGAGGGTATTTTTGGACTTGTTTTTTCCTTGTTGTGATTGATTCTTTCCCCGGTTGGTTATTTCATGTTCATATTGCTTCGCACATCATGGATATAGAAGGAAAGTATTTTCAAAGATTTTTCGGATTTAAAATGAAGTTTACTATGGTTGCGGTGTACTTGGGATTTGAATTGAATTGTATTTGACTTTACTATGGGTTTTGGAAGGGAAAATAGGAGAAACACTATTTTATGCATTACTTATAGTCCGATGCGGTATTCCGAACCCTCAATGTGTTATTCCAGGTTTTTACCTTCCATTCATCTAGCATATATATATATATGCATAGTCCGATGCGATATTTTGGGCGCACGATGCGGTATTCCGGGTTTATATTATTATGCATTCATACATTCTATCATTTTATGCCATTGTATTGGTTGGTGCTTTTGGATTGTCATTGTGTTGGGGTTGGCCCCCGCCGTGCTTCACCTATTATTGGTTTGTTTCCTTTGATTTTGGCTTTATAATTAGATTTAGGTGGATCCATGAATTTACTGCTTTCCTGTATCTTATTATCTTTCTGCGCTCGATCGGCCTATGATTCCTACTGAGTACCCATTGTCTTGGTACTCATGCTACACTCTGCATCTTTTTTCTAATGCAACACCTAGTATGAGCCACCCTCATTGACCTTCTTGTCGTTCGAGGCATGTTGTAGTTCGGATCGCGGTGAGCTCCCGGCGCTTTTGGAGACTTTACATGCTTTTCATCTTGTATATTCTGTCTATATTTTTTTATTTTGGATATACAGAGTCTGTTATATAGGTACTCCTTTCTTAGTCGCTCTTGTACTAATGACACCAGGTCCGGGTTGGTTCTCGTGTTATTTTGTCTATTTGGTCACTTTAGGGCCATCTTTTGTATATTTTGTACGTTGGTATGTATATATGCTATTAGCCCTGTCTTCTCATTATATCTTCCGTATTTCCTTCGTTTAATTATTATTACTGTCTTCCGCAATTGTTGGGTTTCATCTTGTCTACCGGGGGGTTATGTAGAATCCATCATGGCGTAGTTTTGGGTTGTGACAGAGTGGTATCAGAGTACTAGGTTCACCGGTCTCGCCAGTACAAGAGCAAAGTGTCTAGTAGAGTCTCATGTATCAGTATGATATCCGTATCCAATCTATGAGAGGCTATAGGAAATTCCTAGGAAATATGTTGTTTTGTTTAATTCCTTGTCGTGCGTTCTTGACTTGACCAACTTCTAAATACCTTTGTTTCACTCTTTCTAAGATGGTTCAGACGAGATCTGCAGCGGGTGAGGACGAGACCTCTGCGTCTGCAGTTAGAGCCCCAGCTAGGGGATGGGGTAGAGGTTGACCTAGGGATAGACTACCATCACCAGAGCCTAAGGTTAGAGTGGATGAGGTTCAGTATGAACCAGAGCATGTGGGGCCAGCCCAATATCCGGCAGGTTTTGTGGCTACTCCAGTATTGTTAGACACCTTGGTTCGATTATTGGGGTTCCTTGAGGGTATGATTCAACCAGTAGCTTCGCCTAGCACTCTAATTGGTTCTCAAGTTTGAGGTGAGGCTCAAACTTCAGCTTAGGCAGTAACACAGGGTTCAGAAGCGTAGCCTGCTACTGGGGCTCACTGATTAGAGTTATTATCGGTCCCTGTAGTTGCTCCCTCTCTTTCAGCCGTGCCAGTTATGTCTTCTGAGGAGCAGAAGATGCTTGGTAGGTTCTTGAGATTGGGTCCTCCGAGGTTTTCAGGTGCTTCTAGGGAGGATGCGCATGAGTTTCTGACTAGCTATCAGGAGAGGTTACATAATTTGGGGTTGGTTGAGTCACATGGAGCATATTACACCGCGTTTCAGCTGGATGGTCTAGCGAAGCAGTGGTGGAGGTCATATGTTCCTAGCAGACCAGTCGGGTCACCTCCACTTACTTGGGATCAGTTCTCCGTATCTTTTCTGGAGAAGTATGTACCGCGTAGCAGAACATCTAGTGGATCAGTTTGCTGGGTTGGAGCAGGGCTCCATGACCGTGTCTGAGTATGAGATTCGGTTCCATTGGTTGTCCAGACATGTCACTATGATTATGCCCACCGAGCATGAGAGGGTACGCCATTTTGTTCGAGGTTTGACCTTGCATCTTCGCTTGGCCACAGAGGGTATGGTAGTATTGGGTCAGTCTTTTCTGGAGGTAGTTGATCATGCCTGTACTATTGAGGGTGTACTTTGCGAGGCCCAAGGAGGCAGCGATAAGAGGACCCGCTATCAGGACAGTTTTAGCAGTTCACAGGCCCATAGTAGAGGCTACTATGGTAGAGGTCAGCACCAGTAGCACTTCCACCTGAGCCGGCCTTTTCAGGCGTCCTTATAGAATGCTGAGGGTTAGAGTAGCCAGAGTATCGTTCCTACTCCATGAGATGGTCATTCAGGGTCCATAGGTCGTGGTGGTCATTCTGATTCAGTCGGGTCTTTACAGTGGAGTACGTTTGGTCATGTTTGTTATGAGTGTGGTGAGATAGGCCACTTTGCTAGAGAGTGACCGTCGATACAACATCCTAGGATACAAGATTAGTTGGTCTAGGCCCTCAGGGATCCATCACCACCAGCTAGAGGCGGTTCATAGGGTAGTAGGGGTGGTCCCGAAGGTACTGGAGGTGGTCCTCAGTCCAGTAGGTCAGGTGGTCGTGGCGGTCGGAGCCACATGTATACAGTTTCATGCCGGACAAAGGCTGAGGCTTAAGATGTTGTGATCACATGTACAATCTCCATTTGCCACCAGTCTGCTTCTGCTTTGTTTGATCCGGGGTCTACATTCTCATATATATCTGCTTATTATGCTTCTCGTCTGGAGTCTACTTGTGAGTCTTTACCTACTCCCTTATGTGTATCTACCCTAGTAGGTGATTCTTTAGTAGTGGATCAGGTGTATCGGGCTTGTGTGGTGACTACCTTGGGGTATGACATATGGGTAGACTTGGTTGTTCTTGATATGGTTGATTTTGATGTGATCTTGGGCATGGATTGGTTGTCTCCTTATCATGCGGTCTTGGATTGCTTCGCCAAGACTGTTACTCTTTGGATGCCTGGTATCCCTCCTATCATATGGAAGGGAGTCGATAGCCACATGTCGAGGGGAGTTATATCTTTTCTAAGCACCCAGCGGTTGGTTGGGAAGGGGTGCTTAGCTTATCTTACCTACGTCCATGATACTAGTGCCACCACACCTCCTCTTGAGTCTATTTTATGGTTTACGAGTATTCGGATGTGTTTACTTCTGATCTTCTGGGTCTTCCTCCTGATCGTGACATTGATTTCCGTATCGATGTTGAGCTGGGCACCAAGCCCATTTCCATTCCGCCATATCGGATGGCACCTGCTGAGTTGAGGGAGCTTAAGGATCAGCTCCAGGATCTATTGAGTAGAAGGTTCATCAGTCCTAGTGTGTCTCCGTGGGGTTCTCCAGTTCTGTTTGTGAAGAAGAAAGATGGATCTATGCGTATGTGTATTGACTACAAACAGTTGAATAAGGTGACAGTTAAGAATAGGTATCTGATGCCACATATCGATGATTTGTTTGACCAGCTACAGGGTGCAGCGGTGTTCTCTAAGATAGATTTGAGGTTCAGTTATTACCAGTTGAGGATTAGGGTTGAGGACATCCCAAAGACTGCATTTTAGGACTCGATACAGCCATTATGAGTTCCTAGTCATGTTTTTTGGGCTGACTAATGCCCCAGCAACATTTATGGAGTTGATGAACCGTGTGTTTAGTGCCTACTTGGATTCATTTGTGATCGTGTTTATCGATGACATTCTGGTTTATTTGAGGAGTAGAGAGGAGCATGAGCAACATCTTAGAGTTGTACTTCAGACTTTGCAAGACCATCAGTTGTATGCCAAATTCACTAAGTATAAGTTTTGGCTTGAGTCTGTGGCATTCTTGGGGCACGTGGTGTCCAAGGATGGGATTATGGTAGATCCGGCGAAGATTGCAGCAGTTCGTGATTGGGCTAGGCCTACTTCTCCTACCGAGGTTCGCAGTTTCATTGGGTTAGCATGTTATTACAGACGGTTTGTAGAGGGATTTTCTTCAATAGCAGCTTCATTGACTAGATTGACTCAGAAGAATGTTCCCTTCGAGTGGTCAGATGAGTGTGAGGCGAGCTTTCTGAAGCTCAAGGCCTTGTTGACTTCAGCTCTGATTCTTGCTCTTTCGGTCGAGGGTCAGGGTTTCACCAAGTATTTTGATGTGTCAGGTATTGGTTTGGGTTGTGTGTTAATGCAGTAGGGCCGGGTTATTGCATATGCTTCCAGACAGTTGAACTTTCACGAGAGGAACTACCGCACACATGACTTGGAGTTAGTAGCGGTAGTCTTCGCGTTAAAGATGTGTAGGCATTATCTTTATGCCGTGCAATGTGAGATCTTTACTGACCATCATAGTCTTCAGTATATTTTCAGCCAGAAGGATCTAAATTTGAGGCAGCATAGGTGGTTGGAGTTACTGAAGGACTATGATATTTCTATTCTCTATCATCCGGGAAAGGCAAACATGGTGGCAGATGTCTTAAGCCGGAAGATGGTGAGTATGGGTAGCTTGGCTTTCTTAGCGACTGAGGAGTGACCTTTAGCTTGGGACATCTAGTCCTTGGCTAACAGGTTGGTTAGACTTGACATTTATGAGTCGAGCTATATTCTTGCTTGTGTTGAGGCTAGATCTTCCTTGTTGGAGCAGATTCGGGCACAACAGTTTGATGATGCGAGGTTGAGGATCATTCGTGACAAGGTGTTGAGTGGTGAGGCTAGGAAGACGACTTTAGATTCAGAGGGCGTTATGAGGATCGAGGGTCGTATCTGTGTTCCTAGAGTTGGTGACTTGGTCAGATTGATTTTGGAAGAGTCTCACTGTTCTAGATATTCTATTCATCCTGGGGCGACTAAGATTTATCATGACTTGAGGCAGCACTACTGGTAGTGTAGGATGAAGAGAGATATTTCATCTTTCATATCAAGGTGCTTGAACTGTCAGCAGGTGAAGTTTAAGCACCAGAGGCCTGGTGGTTTGTCTCAGAGGTTACCCATTCCAGAGTTGAAATGGGAGCGGATTACCATGGACTTTATAGTCGATTTGCCACGCACCTTGTGGAGATTTGACATTGTTTGGATTATTGTGGATAGGTTGACGAAGTCTACTCACTTTCTGTCAGTTCAGACTTTCTATAGTTCTGAGAGGTTGGCTCAGATCTATATTCGAGAGATTGTCTGTTTGCATGGTGTTCTAGTTTCTATCATCTATGACTGAGGTACTCAGTTCACCTCGCACTTCTGGCAGTCTATTCAAAGAGAGTTGGGTACTAGGGTTGAGCTTAGCACCGCTTTTTATCCGCAGATAGATGGTCAGTCAAAGCGTACTATTTAGGTTCTAGAGGATATGTTGCGATCCTGTGTTATTGATTTCGGGGGTCAGTGGGACCAGTATTTAGCCTTGGCAGAGTTTGCATATAATAATAGTTACCATTCCAGCATTCAAATGGCTTCGTTCAAGGCTTTGTATGGCAGGCGGTGTAGATCCCTGGTAGGTTGGTTTAATGCTTTTGAGGTTAGGTCATGGGGTACCAACTTGCTTCGTGATTCTATGGATACAGTTCGAGTTATTCAGGAGAGACTTCGCACTGCCCAGAGTAGGCAGAAGAGTTATGCTGACCGGAGAGTTCGAGATATAAAGTTCATGGTGGGTGATAGTGTATTCCTTCAGGTATCGCCCATGAAGGGCGTGATGAGGTTTGGGAGAAAGGGTAAGCTTAGTCTGAGGTTTATGGGCCATTCGAGATCCTTCATCATATTGGAAAAGTTGCTTATGAGTTAGCCATGCCTGCTACTCTTTCTAGTATGCATCCTGTGTTTGATGTCTCTATGCTGTGGCGGTATATTACGGATGAGTCTTATATGTTTTAGTTAGAGTCGGTTCAGTTGGATGAGTCCTTAGCCTTTGAGGAGGAGCCTGTTGTTATTTTGGACAGGCAGGTTAGGAAGATGAGGTCTAAGGAGATTCCATCAGTTAAGGTTCAGTGGCGGCATCATCCTGGTGAGGAGGCTACTTGGGAGATCGAGATCGAAATGCGGACCCGTTATCCTCGTCTTTTCGAGTCTTCAAGTACTATCCTTCTTCTAACTTTTGCGGATGAAAGTTCTTTTAGTAGTGGATGTTGTAATGATCCTCCAGGTCATTTTTTGTTTTTTGTCCTTTTTTTGTATTTCAAGCTTTCCCTCAGTGGCTACATGTCATTTATGACTTGTCAGGACTGACAATTTGGTGCTTGGGCAGTTCGTTAGGTCGTTATGACCATTTTCCTGTTTTAGAACTTGAACTTAGAAAATCTTTGACTTTGGTAAACTTTCTTGGTAAACATGCTCAGAATCAAATTTCGATAGTTTCGTTGGCTCCGGAATGGGGATTTGGGTCTAGTGGGACCATTGGTTTGGATCTGAGTGCTTTCAGTTTGATTTTGTGTTACTTTCTATGTTTTCAAGTCAGTTTGGTTGGTAGGGTTGACTTCGGTCAACATTCGGAGAAGACGACCTTGGATTGAAAATTTGTCAATGATGATAACTCCAGAATGTTGACTTTGGGCTAGAGGGACCTTTGGTTCGGGTCTCGGGACTTCCAGACTTTTTTTTGGTTTTGAGTTCCGAGTTAGTTTTGGGCGTGGGGCCCACTTTTTATTAAAACAATCTTCGTTGAGAGTTTTATCGATTCCATTGGGTCCGAAATGTTGTTTCTGGTAGGGTAGCATGGTTGGTTTATGTTCACGGGGTTCTGGATGAATCTCGAGGGTTCATCAGATGAACTTTTAGCCTTTGTGAATAGCTGAATGCTGCTATAAAAGTTGCAGACCAGTTGTTCATCGCGATTGTGAGGTGGCCATTACGTTCACGATAGTCTAGCTTCTTGACCATCGTGATTGCCTGGGTCGACCTTCGTGACCGGGATGAAGCCCGCTGGGACCCGGTCCAATTTTCTTTTCGCTAAGGCAGGGCTGGACCAACGCGTTCGCCATGGTGTGGCCAGCATTTCCTCGCAAACGTGTGGGGTCCTTCGCGATCATGAAGAAGGACCCTGGTAGCTGGTTAAAACTCCAACTTCATTTTCTCCTTCACAATTTTGAACAACTATATTGATAAGCTCCCAAGCTCCTTTTTCCAGCTTATTTGCATCAGTGTGCTTCATCCGGTAAGTCCCCTCGTCATCTCTCTCCTCCTTCCGTGTTTATTCTTGTAATTCTCCCGCTAAAACTTCATTGTTGTAATTCTTAAGTTTTGGTGATCCTTGTCAAAATCTTTTTTATTGGGGCTGCATTTTCGTGCAACTCACTTCCGTGGCGTGTTTCTCTTGTTCGGGGTAAGCTTCCGCCTTTGAAATTCCGAGCTTTCCCGTTTTTCACTCCTTAAGTTAGTATCACTTCCGGGCTGTTTTGGGCCCCGAATCGAGCTCTGTTCACACCCAAACTTTGGGTACGGGTTCCCTGACTCACCACGAGTATAATTATGAATTTTGTTTCCTGTTGCATTGCGCGAGCCCTGAGAGTCATTTTTCTGATCCGATTTCTGGCTCAATTTTTCATATAGCAATATGGGTGTTGTTCTTCTCATCTTGACACCTAGATTATGTTCTTGATAGCGTGGTAGCCTTCTGAGGCTGTTTGGAAGGGGAAGGCACACGAATGACGGTTCGTGCTTGCAGTTCGGCCCTGAGGTAGGTTACAGTTTACTTCCTAGACTGAGTGTAGTTAGCTTTTTTATATTTATTTAATACTAGAATACTAGGTTGGATTTTAGATATGTTTAGGCTTAAATCCTATTTACCGCTTATAAGGGGTCATTTCGGATTATAGTGTAGAATTATCATATTTATCCTTAGCCTAGGAGCTTATAGTATCATTGTGGCTAGCTTAGAATCCCTAGTTTGCTTTTAGAAGGATTTAGAGGTGGAGTAGAGAATCTTGGTGATTTTCTAGGTTATTTTCCTGTTTCATTCGCTTTGTTCTACTGTTATGTGTAACTGTGGGCCCGAGGACATAACTTGGATTTTGACGGAGTTCCAGGTTAGTTCTCTTGGTTTGGAGGGTATTTTTGGCCCTGTTTTTGCCTTGTTGTGATTTATTCTTTCCCTCGTTTGTTATTTCATGTTCATATTACATCGCACATCATGGATATAGAAGAAAAATATTTTCAAAGATTTTTGGGATTTAAAATGAAGTTTACTATGGCTGCGGTGTACTTGGGATTTGAATTGAATTGTATTTGACTTTACTATGGGTTTTGGAAGGGAAAATGGGAGAAACACTATTTTATGCATTACTTATAGTCCGATGCGGTATTTCGGACCCCCGATGCGTTATTCCGGGTTTTTACCTTCCATTCATCTACTCATATATATATATGCATAGTCCGATGTGATATTTCAGGCGCCCAATGTGGTGCTCCGGGTTTATATTATTATGCATTTATACATTCTATCATTTCATGGCATTGCATTAGTTGGTGCTTTTGGATTGTCGTTGTTTTGGGGTTGGCTCCCGTCGTGCTTCACTTGTTATTGGTTTGTTTACTTTGATTTTGGCTTTATAACTAGATTTAGGTGAATCCCTGTATTTACTGTTTTCTTGTATCTTATTATCTATATATTATCTTTCTGCGCTCGGTCGACCTATGATGCCTACTGAGTACCCGTTGTCTTGGTACTCATACTACACTCTGCAATTTTTTTTTATGCAGCACCTAGTACGAGCCACCCTCATTGACCTTCTTGTTGTTCGAGGCCTGTTGCAGTTCGGATCGCGGTGAGCTCCCGGCGCTTTTGAGGACTTTACATGCTTTCTATCTTGTATATTCTGTCTATATTTTTGTATTTTGGATAGACAACGTCTGTTTTATAGCTACTCCTTGCTTAGTCGCTCTTATACTAGTGACACCAGGTCCGGATTGGTTCTCGTGTAGTTTTGTCTATTCGATCACTTTAGGGCCATTTTTTGTATATTTTGTACGTTGGTATGTATATATGCTATTGGCCCTGTCTTTTCATTATATCTTCCACATTTCCTTAGTTTAATTATTATTACTGTCTTCCGCAATTGTTGGGTTTTGGCTTGTCTACCAGGGGGTTATGTAGACGCCATCATGGCCCAATTTCGGGTCGTGACATTTATCGGTGAAAAAATATTTCTTGCAATGAATATAAAGAATGTGGATAGTAAAGTGGGTACATGAATGGATTAGAGGTTACATGAGTTACAATGTATAATGAGGTAGAATAATGGTGAATAATAAGTTAGTGGTTATAGAAGTTACAAAAAACTAATGACCATATTATCCACATTATGTCTACTAATTATCATGCACTTAATATTTTTTATTTTTAATATTAAAATGCACAATAACACCTTACAACAATAATTTTAAGGAGATTCATATTTTGTTACAGTTTGAAAATTGTGGATAGCAACATAGGAGATCACAACATCATCCCGCTTCAACGTCACTAAATCTCTTCAAGAGATGGAAGGAAGAGATAGATGGTAAAGTATTTTTTTCTACTTGCTCAACTCAACACGGAGGAAAGGTAAAAAACTTTTCTACTTGCTATGAAGAAAAGGTAAAAAAAATTACCTATTATTTTAATGAATAAGTAATACTACTTTTCATGAATATTTATTTTCATTAAATTCTTGAAATAGTGGGGGTTAATGAAATGAGTAAATAAAAATTCATCATGAAAAAATGTGATTTTTGCATCTTTGAGAATGTTGTAAAAAGAGTACTATAAATGCATAGATTAATCTTGAAATAATTCACATGTTATTATTTGCATATGTTTTTGGCTCTAACATTAGTGTTGTGAAAGAAACTATAAAAATATGTTGAGTAGTCATTTTGACATGCAATATTTGAGTGAGATAAATTTCATTCTTGAAATGAAAAATATCATAAAATATGTGATGAATATTTCTTGACAAGTCACATTATGGTGAAAAAATTGTGAAATACAATTTTGTTGATTGTATGAGCCTTGTAACTCCTTTTGATCCAAATTTATGAAAGTGATGTGACAAATAAAAAAAAGTAGATTGCTATCCTATAAAAATATATATGAGATATGGGACTACTTGCACTTGATTCGATATTGTGTGCAGTAGAAGTACTTAGTAGGTACAAGAAAGCCACGTATATTTACTTGGTGCGAAAGTTTATGGCTTGTTGTGTAAGAAAAAAACTTGTTGTACTCAAAGACTTTTTTGAAGCATGAGAAAAATTGGTGCTATTTGATAAAAATAAAAAATTTATTGTGGCTAACTCTACCATGGAGGCTAAGGTTTATTGCTTTAACTTAGCTAATGAAAAAGTGAATTGATTTAAAAATTTATTATATCAATCACTTATTTTGAGAAATCAATTTATCTGATTTTGATTACTTGTGATAGCACCAATATTAGTGGTTGAGTACAAGGTCATTGCTATAATGGTAAATTCAGATCCATAAGGAGAAAAACACAATTATGAGATCATATTGATCAACGGTATACCATTCATATTAATTGTGTTAAATCTTGCAGATTTATACCAAGGCCTTGGCAAGATATAAATGGTCTGAAGCACATTGAGGGAGATGAATTGAAGCTCAAAATTTTCTAAGTCATATATGAGGAAACCCAACATGGGGACTAGAGATCTTATAACCAGGTTCAATGGAAAAAATAAATCATATGATGACTTGTTGTGAAATGCACTACTATTTTATTTCTCTCTATGGCGTGAGTGCATTTTTCTGTAATGATTTGTGAAGGTTGAGTTTTAAAAACTCTTAATGAAAATTTGTATCTCTTATGAGTGGGGCGTTTGAATTACAAGAGCATCCTTGACAGATTTCACCTATGTAAGTGTGAAAGTAGGCCGCTTTCTATGAGAATTGAGCTTATTCTCAACAACACTTACAAAAATTGGGATAGCACAAGACCGTAATGTGCTGGCTATAAAAGCTTACGTCAACACCTTGATTATTGTGTGTAAGTAATAAGACTTTATTTCCCTTAAGCAGTCATAGTTCAAGTCTGAGACCACTACTAACTCTGGAGTAAAGGTTATTATTTTACTAAGTGAAGGTTCAATGCAGAGCACACCTTCATTATGCATAATAGTCTACCTTCAACTAAATTGGTGACCTCTCTTATTTTAATATTAAAATGAGTGGGGGAATGTTGGTGTTTATGTATTTTGATATTAAATTAAAATACTAAAGTGTTCATGTTAGTGGATGAATGTGACTATTATTGTCCTTAAAACCTTTGTAACCACTAACCTCGTTATTCACTCATCATTCTACCTCATTATGCTTGTAACTTATGTAACCACTAAAATCATAACCTACTACTAATTGCCCTACTAATTCTCACATAACTATCCATCATCTTGACATTTACTAATAGAAGAAATCCTACACTATATAAAGGATGCTTTCTTCCTTTGTGTAAAGTATGAGATTTATATAGAGTGTAAAAAGATGAGAATGATATGAAGTGTGGAAAAATATTTGTAGTATGTAGTGAGGTGAGAATAGTGAAAGAGAGAGTTGATACAAATAATATATTCTAAGTCTTCAACAATATTCACTATATAAAAGAGAGTAATTATATGTTGAAGGAAGGTGTTCTAATGGTGGAGCTTTGTACTCTTCAACTAATCCGGAGTTGCTTGAGTTGTACGACGTTGTTGGGATGTTGTATCCTGGAGGGGACAAGTCAAGAGTGATACTTCTGGATTGGTGTAGATTATGCCGCACTGAGCTTGAATCTCCTTAAAGAGAGTGAGATATCCGCGCCTCAGCCTGAATTATATTTATTTAATTTTGTTCATTTTATTTTTTAACTGTAATTTAATTATTATGGTATATTACACCAATAATTTTAAGGAGATTCATATTTTGTTACAGTTTAAAAATTGCGGATATCAAGATGGGAGATCACAACATCATCCCGCTTCAACATCACTAAATCTCTTCAAGACATGGAAAGAAGAGATAGATGGGTAAAGTATTTTTTCTACTTGCTCAACTCAACATGGAGGAAAGGTAAAAAACTTTTCTACTTGCTATGAAAAAAAGGTAAAAAAAAATTTACCTATTATTTTAATGAATAAGTAATACTACTTTTCATGAATATTTATTTTCATTAAATTCTTGAAATAGTGGGGATTAATGAAATGAGTAAATAAAATTCATCATGAAAAATGTGATTTTTGCATCTTAAGAATGCTCTAAGAAGAGTATTAAAAGTGCATATATTTGTCTTGAAATAAATCACATATTATTATTTGCATATGCTTTGATGTCTTTGGCTCTAACATGAATGTTATAAAAAAGACTATAAAAACATGTTGAGTAGCCATTTTGACATGCAATACTTGGGTGATATAAATTTCATTCTTGTAATAAAAAATATCATATAATATGTGACAATTTGTTTTTGACATATCATATTATGGTGAAAAAATTGTGAAATACAATTTTATTGATTGTATGAGCCGTGCAACTCTTTTTGATTCAAATATGTCAAAGTGGTGTGACAAATAAAAAAAAAGGAGTTTGCTAGCCTATAAAAAAATATATGAGATATGTGACTACTTGCACTTGGCTTGATATTGTGTGTGCAGTAGAAGTACTTAGCAGGTACAAGCAAACCATGTATATTTACTTGGTACAAAAGTTTGTGGCTTGTTATAAAATAAATTTTATCCTGCTATACTTAAAAGTGTTTAGAAGCATGAGAAAAATTGGTGTTATTTGGTGAAAATAAAAGATTTATTGTGGCTAACTCTACCATGAAGACTGAGTTTTATTGTTTTCACTTAGTTGGTGAAAAAGTGAATTGACTAGAGATTCATTATATCAATCACTTTATTTTGAGAAACTAATTTCTTAATTTTTGAGTCACTGTGATAGCAACAAAATTTATTGATAGAGTGTAAACCATTATTATAATGGTAAATTCAGACCTCTAAGAGAAAATACAATATTGTGAGATCATATTGATCATTGGTATACCATTAATATAATTGTGTTAAATCTTGCAGATTTATACCAAAGTCTTGGCAAGATAAAGGGTCTGAAGCACATCGAGGGGGATGAGATTGAAGCTCAAAAATTCATGTAGTCATATATAAGGAAACCCAACCTGGAGACTAGAGATCCTATAACCAGGTCCAATGGGAAAAATGAATCTTGTGATGACTAGTTGTGTAATGCACTATTGTATTTATTTTATTCTCTCCCTATGATGTGAGTGCATTAGTCCTGTAATAATTTGTGGAGGCTGAGTCTAAAAACTCTTAATGAAAGTCTGTATCTTCTATGAGTGGGGTGTCAAAATTACAGGAGCACTCTTGACAGATTTTACCTATGTGAGTTTGTGGAAGTAGGCCGCTTCCTATGAGAATTGAGCTTATTCTCAAAAACACTCATGAAAACTGGGATAGCACAAGGCCGTAATGTGCTGGCTATAAAGCTTATGTCAACGCCTTGATTATTGTGTGTAAGCAATAATACTTTATTTCCCTTAAGCAGACATAGTTCAAGTTTGAGACCACTACTGACTCTGGAGTAAAGATTATTGTTTTACTAAGTGAAGGTTCAATGCAGAGCACACCTTCATTATACATAATAGTCTCCTTTCAACTAAATTGGTGAAATACTGTCACGACTCAATTTCTCAGGTCATGATGGTACCTACAACCCCCCAGTAGGCGAACCAATTCCCATTGTCCAGAACGATTAGTAATGGGCTACTACCTAACTGGTATGCACAAAAAATAGAAATAAACGAAAGCAGAATATAAAGATAGACAAAGCGGAAGGAAAACCTGAATATATACATAATGAAACTACACCAATCCCAAGACTTGGTATCGATAGTACAGAAGCTTCTAATAGAATAAAAGTGCTAGAAGTAACAAAAGATAAGTATAACTGCCTCCAATATACAAAGAGTAACAGTACAAAAGATGAGATATGGTCAAGCCTCGACCGCCAGGCGCTCACCCTAGTCTCGAATGTCCCAAAGCTACATGAGTCTCAAACGCGATCAACGGAGAAAGCTCAACTAATATATGCACCAGAAAGATGCAGAAGTGTAGTATGAGAATCAATATAACGGGTACTCAGTAGGCATCATCGACCGATTGAGCGCATATAAGATATAAAAATAGTAAGTAGCAGATAGTAAGAAACTAGTCACAGAGAACAATAGAGGAAGCACAAGGAACTAGCACATAGAACAGACAACAAAGTGTTATAAACAAACAATGCTAGCACAAAAAATAAATATACACAGAACACAGGTGTAAGAAAGAGGGACGCACCTGGGATCCTTGCAACAATAGTATAAATAAAGACAGAGAGAATAAGAAATGTTGTGGTATACTGGTAACCTCAAGTAAGAAGGGAAAGAAGGAAAGAAAACCAACATAATCAACTAGAAGCCATAGGAGTAACGAAAACATACTAAAAACACCAACTCTTAAGATAAGCATGAACTGGGATCCATCTCATAATTTACAATCTAGAATAGAATAACTAAACCACCAGAAACAAGAGTTCTACTTAGAATCAAGATAAGGAACAACATTCGATAAATCACAACCGCTCAGGAAGACACACTACGAAGCCTCAAATATATAGGACTCACTAGCCCCTCAATACTCAAGGCCAAACTCGGAGCCTCAACAGGCTAAAACTTACCAATCCACCAAGAACCAAGGACTATAACAATCTCTATAAATGACGGAGAGTAATATAATCTACCTACAGTCCCAATGGTCTCCCATACAACCGAGGAATGCAATCAAGTGAAAACAAGCCCTCCGACCGCCCATACAATCGGAGCGTACACTGAACACACAGCAAACAAGGGTGGAATCCGAGTGAAATATACATGATGATATGATATGATAAATCTGGAACCAAGTGTGATCACAGTGCCATATGTTACCTCCTCCGGTGCCCTAAAGGTCCAATAAAGGCGGGATCCATGGAAGGACATTTCCCGAGTACCTCTCCTACGCCGTACATCCCCTCTCTCCGGTCACCGTCGGCCCATAGCACTTGGTACATAATAGTAGTGTCCATAGAGGTCTACTCGTACACTACATACAAACATAAAACTAAAATATCTCAACAATCGAGATCTCGTAGTACGTCCTTGGATTCAATTTGAGTCTAAATCAGTAGTAGTAATCTCATTAACCTCCATCAAGAGTGCCCGGAGTGAATCCGGGTCTAAAGAAGTAGTCATGTCTCAATAACTCTCGTTGAGGGTGCCCAGAGCGTATGCGGGTCTAAAACATAAGTCAAGTATCAAAATCCCTAAAAAAGATGCCTGGCTCATATTCGGGTCTAAATCTATAAAGAACAACGTCTAGCGCTACGATCTAGCCGAGCCTAGTATCAGAATGAAGATCAGTAATCAAATCATCATAATCTCTCCTCTACTCCGAGAGGTTTCGTAAAAGTCAGTTTAAAAGCCCTTTCAATGTCATGTAGCGAAAATGGGCCCTCAAGGCCATGCAAAGTTTAGAAAATCAATTATAGTATGCCCGAAGACAAATCAGTAGTAAAACATGCAGGATAAACTTTATCATGTGTGATATGATCGCAAACAATAGAGTAGCCCAATATGGCTCACAAACATTTCCTATCGGCCCTACACAGGCTCAACAGCTCTACAGCAGTCATAACCAGCCTAGAAAGATATATCTATGTCCGAAACTCACGGACAATCCCAAATAACCCACCATCTATGTTCCAGAGTCAATACAAGGCAACATAGGACCACAAGGGTAATATACAATACTGATACGAATACTACAATCAACGTAAGAAATAAACGGACAGAAAAGGCAGACAAGGTCTTAGATACCAACCTATAACAACCCACTAAAGGATGCAAATTAATGTAGTAATAGCCTATATACGCAGAGTCTAGGTAGGGAAAGTCATAACCTACCTGTCGTCCGATGAATAACTGCGGGGACAGCGTCGTCCAGGCTCGAACTGCTTCGTAAAGCTCCAAATTATGAAACCACTATCAACAAAATAATCTAGGTGTTAATACGAGACTAACGATACCCATAATGCCATAAATAAAACTGGGTTAAAATTCGGGTCACAAATGGGCCTGTGAGCCCCATAACCCGAAACCAAAAATGAAAAATACCAAAGTGTTCCTTACCATCTCGGGAGCGCATGCTCAAATTTTGAGCGGAAACGGACAACAATTGTGGCTCAAAATAGCCCGCTCAAGTCAAGAATTAAAGGGGGGATTTCAAGGAATAAATTCGAAAATTAGTCAAAAGATACTTACCACAACGAGAAGGCAAACAAAGGAAGTGAAAACTCTGATCCCACGAACATGCAAAGCTCAAGAGGGAAGATTCTTCAAGGAATTTCCAAGATTTGAGAAATAGCAATAATGGAGGTTTATACAATGGAGAAGGAGAAAGTTTTGGGGAACAAAAACATACCAAAATCGACCAAGAAGCGAGGCTTGCCAACCAAATTGATGGATTCTCCAATCTAAGACTAAAACAAGAATTTTGGTGGAGAGGATTTTCAGTTTGGAGTTGGGAATAAATGAGAAAAAGAGCTGGAAAAATGAAAGGATAAAAAATATATAGTTGTTGGTCGCTGGTCAGCGCTGTCGCGCTAAAGGAGCGTGATCGCGCTGAAGGAAAAATCACAGACCAGTGCTATAGCGCTACACGAGCGCGATCGCACTGAAGGAAAAATCACAGACAAGCGCGATCGCACTGATGTGAAAAACACAGAGCAGCGCAATCGCACTAAAGGAGCACGATCGCGCTGAAGGCCACCAGAAGAAGAAAAACCAGCAACAGCCAAAACTTCTACAAGGCATTCCGGAAACAATCGAAACCCGATACTCAAAATCCAATAGTGCTATTAGAGTGGAAACGATGTTTCGGACTCAACAGAATCGACAAAACTTCCATACAAAGTCGTTTCGGAGGAATGTTGACCCAAGTCAACACTAACCAATGCCAACCAAACACCCAAAATAAGCTCGGATCACTCGGGACCCGAACCAACCAACTACCTAACACAAATTTGGCATTTCGGAGCTAACGACGATGACGAAATTTCCATCCGAGGCCATCTTCTCTGAATGTTGACCAAAGTCAACCAAACAAGCCTGACTGGCTTAAAAACACAGAATGAGAGAAAATTCCAAGCTGAAAAGCTCATGGATCTCGACCAAAGGTCCCACTAGACCAAAGTCCATGCTCTAGATCTAATGAAATTTTCTGAATTTGATTCCGAGCATGTTCACCAAGAATATTAACTGAAGTCAACAATTTCAAAAGATTATGCTCAAAAATAAGAAATGGACAAACAGACCAAACAGATGGCCAGAGTACTGAACTAGCGGTCCCAGCAAGCCATAAATGACTTGGGGCTGATAGAGGCAAGCTCTAACAGTATGAGAAAGGCGAACACGCGTAAATGATTGGAAGGGTCATTACATCATCCACTACTAAAAAGACTTTCGTCCTGGAAAGTCAGGAAAGAAGGAAAGACTAGAGATTAGATGAACAGCGGATACATAGCCCGCACTACTCTCTCAGACCACCCAAGTAGCCTCCTCGACCGGATGACATCCAATAGAAAAGAACCAAAGAAAGCATCCAAGCCGTAACTTCTTACTATCCAAGCTAGATTCCAACCTCAAACTCCAAAACTCCAAGGATCTGCCAACCCAAACTGAACCCCGAGAATCTCAATCAAAAAGCACCGACACAACACTGAAACTAGAGAAGCAAGGCGATCAACACACAGAACTCAAACCTTCGAAACCACAACCAAGTTTGCCAGAAAAGCTTCAACCCAAAACTCTAACTCATGAACCTGCTGATCCGCAAAACCCTTTTTATTCTGAACTGAATCCTTTTTCACCATAAACTGGAAGCTTCCTATAAGTCGAACACTCAAACCACCCTCGAGGCACCAGCTGACACACCAGAGATTCATAGTTCCTTCTTATACTCTACCACGGACTAATTCACCCTTTTTTTTACTCAAACCCCTTCCAAACCAAGCTATAGCCTACTAGCCTTTTCTATCCAACATAACAATCCGAAGCATATCGTCGAAAACTGGAGTTACCTGCCCCGACTAACCATCAACAAATGAGCAAACACTTTTGCTTACATCAAACTCAATAACTGAACCCAGCTGAACCAACCATCTGAACCTGACTGAACTTTGTACACCCTAGTTAGGAAGTGCATGAATGAATACCCTATGTTGACGGAGAAACTTCCAAACTGTAGAACGAACCCAACTGCTACACCGTGATGAGTTTCAATCAACTGGAAGCAAATGAACCAGGGCAACCTGCCCAACAGACCAAAACCAAAACCAAGCCTCCGCAAGGATTGTGGTAAGCCTACCACAATGCTCGTAACTATCACTAAGCCCCCAACTCTAAGAAGTACTGCTCTTACTATGAATACTCGAACACCATTCAAATTTGAAATTGCTTTACAAATATCAACTTGGGAAGGATTCTACCATACCATGAATATCAAGTCAAAACACCCCGAAGTCAAAGGAAAAAGGTGCCTGGGGTTCATGGTCACCATCTAGCTATAGAAATTTTTGCATATACCTTCAACTCATCCCTTTGGCTCGAAACCATTCCGTCTACTGTATCTGCACACAAACCAACCATCTTGAAGCACACCACATACCGTACTTCTAGTCCACAATGGCGGAGTCTAACCAATACTGGAACCCCACATAAAAGACAACCTTGGAAGAATAAACTAAACAAGCCTCCCAAATCTCGGCAAATGAATGGTGACCATCAGTCTCTAGGTATCAGTAGAACTCAAAAACAACCTCGCTAGCCTTAACCCGCACAACCTGATCACATATAGCATACACTGTTGCTGAATCTCAAACTCACACCACTGAGTCTGTCTAACCATGGTAGAAGGAACTTCGCACTATCTAGAATATTGCCAAAATCTGGAATGTCCCGTCTAACTCAAAGGTTAGACAAGGACTAGGTGTCCAAGGCCAATTGTCACTGCACAACTGAAATGGGGAAGCTAAGTTGTCTGAACTCATTGCCTTCCAACCCAAGAAACTGCAACTGAGAAGAACCAACCATGAACCATCTCGAGTAGTTTGCCAACCCACGATTCTGAAACTCAACTTCAATTGCCGATCAATGCCCCTGTCAAAACCCATAAGTAGACTCATGCACCATCGAAGAACACTAATAGAGCTGGAGACAACTAGGCCATAAATACACAATTTGCCCAATCCGTAGATGCTACTGAAAACTCAAATCAATCGAAGGAATAGACATTGCAATCTGTAAACGGCCAAATTAAATCACCAACACACAACCCAAAGCAATCTCTTAGTCTTCACCTCAGTCAGCTACTAGAACACACAAGACCCTTTCCAAGGATACACTAATTCCACAAATTCTTTCTCAGAAGACCCTGGAGTTGTCCCCTTAGCACCTACAACTCTTACTGGCACACTTAGCAATAATTTCATAGTCAAACTCAGCCAGAGAACTACGACCGAAAAATCACTCCAACTGGAACCGGGGAAATAATAAAACAACCCAACTGAACAAGAAATTGAGGGAGACTATAGGAATAACCCACATACCTGCCAACCTCCTAAGCCAACCAGATAAAGAGGGTCAATTCTAATCACCCGAAAAAACAAAACCCAACCACGCTCACTAGCATAACCAACACCTCTCAACTCAAAATGAGAGCCTAAACTCCGGCACAACTACTGGTAACACCAAACCAACACCAGGACTTCTAGCAATGCTAGAAAATAGCCTAGGCATCAACCATCTAGGAACGCTCAACAAAGAAGACTTAACACAAGTCTAAAGCCACAACGGAATAGGAAACAAACCTAACCATAAATAGACTAACAAAAACTACCCACGAGCTACAACTCCGAGTAAAACACCTCATAAAGATAACCCACCCCCATCCACTACTAAGGAATAAACTACCACGAAAACAATGCACAAACACTATAACTCAAGTAGTCAAACAACTAAATAAGTAGCAGGTAAGCATATAAGCAAATAAATGACTGAAGGGGCAGAATCGCAATGCGAGAAGGACTATCACAAGTCGAAGGTAGAAAAAGCGTAACTCGGAGCAATGATATCAAGAACCTCTACCACGGGCCCACCAAGAGGGGCATCAGACTGACGAGGTCTAACACTAGTTTGACTAGTCAAAGCTGAGGGCTCAACCATCCCTCACTGGGGACAAGCTCTATAAAGGTGACCGATCTCTCCACAATCATAAAAACTAGGCTCACCAGGATATGCAATTGTGGGGAAATTTCTAGCAAGGTGCCCACGTTCACCACACTGACAACAACTATTACCTGAACCACTGGAACGAAAGCCATTTCTAACCATCTGGGGACCACCCCTAATACCCTGCACTCTACCTCTAACTAGTGGCGCTGAATCCCTGGGAGATAACACATGCTAACCCTACGGATTGGAATCCCCTACCTCAAGTCTGATAACTTTGGAAACTATCCTGGCAACAATATTTCTTAGCACTACCTCCATAAGCCTCTCGGCATAAACCCTCAATAGCCCAAGAATGATCCACTTCCTGAAGAAAGGTAGTCCCAACTGTAACCAAATGTTCGGTTGCTAAACAAAGTCGTGAAATCAAACCTCTAACAAAGCTCTGAACCCTATCAAACTCTAATGGCACAGTCCAAGCAGTATGCCTAACCATCTCGTGAGATCTCTTCTCATAGTCCAACACCGACGTACAACCCTGTTGGAGAACTAGAAGCTCAACCCTAACTAAAGCACCACTTGTAGAACCAGGTACTAAAACACCTACCGGAGGACTTAGAGTTCTAGCCGCAGTGCCCTAAAGAACTGGAGTCGTTATAAATCTAATCGGAGGCTAGGCTGGCCCCACACCTCCTATCTAATACGGTAAACTCTCACTCTGAAGTCCTAGCGGTGATGGAAGCACTGAAGCAATAGGCACAGAAGCCTCGACATCACCCGCTATCAAACTCATCCTAGGCATCTGAGAAGGAATGAAACAACCAAAGTTTAGAAGCCAATACATCCAAGAACGCACGATAAGAAGCCAAGAAGATGAAACTTTTCCAAATAATGCCCTGTAGCATCCCGCAGATATGATATGTATATCATCGTACCGATCCATGAGACTCTACTTAGACACTTGATTCTTACCACGACACCGATAAACCTGGCTCTAATACCAAGCTATCACGACCCGATTTCTCAGGTTATAATGGCACCTACAACCCCTTAGTAGGCAAACCAATTCCCATAGCCCAGAATGATTAGTAATGGGATACTACCTAACCGATACACATAATAAACAGAAATAAGCAGAAGTAGAATATTAAGATAGACAAAGCAGAAGAAAAATCTTAATATATACATAATGAAACTACATCAACCCCAAGACTTGGTATCGATAGTACAAAAGCTTCTAATAGAATACAAGTGCTAGAAGTAACAAAAGATAAGTACAACTATCTCCGAATATACAAAGAGTAACAGTACAAAAGATGAGATATGGTCAAGTGCCGACAGCCAGGCGCTCATCCTAGTCCTGAATGCCCAAAAGTTGCACGAGTCTCTAACGCGATCAACGGCGAAAGCTTAACTAATATCTGCACCAGAGAGATACAAAAGTATAGTATGAGCACCAAGACAATGGGTACTCAGTAGGCATCATCAGCTGACTGAGCGTATATAAGATATAAAAACAGTAAGTAGCAGATAGCAAGAAAGTGGTCACAGAGAACAATAGAGGAAGCACAAGTAACTAGCACAGAGAATAGACAACCAAGAGTTATAAACAAACAATGCTAGCACAGAAAACAAATATACATAAAACACAGGTGTAAGAAAGAGGGACGCACCTGAGATCCTTGCAACAATAGTATAAATAAAGAGAGAGAGAATCAGGAATGTGGCGGTATACCGGTAACCTCAAGTAAGCAGGGAAATAAGGAAATAAAACCAACATAATCCACTAGAAGCCATAAGAGTAATGAAAACATACTAAAAATACCAACTCTCAAGATAAGCATGAACTGGGATCCATCTCACAATTTACAACCTAGAATAGAATAACTAAACCACCAGAAACAAGAGTTCTACTCAGAATCAAGATAAGGAACAATGTTCGATAAATCACAACCGCTCAGGAGGACACACTACAGAGCCTCAAAGATATAGGACTCACTAGCCCCTCAATACTCAAGCCCAAACTCAGAGCCTCAACAGGCTAAAACTTACCAATCCACCAAGAACCAAGGACTATAACAATCTCTATAAAATGACAGAGAGTAATATAATCTACCTACAGTCCCAACGGCCGCCCATACAACCGAGGAACGCAATTAAGTGAAAACAAACCCTCTGGCCGTCTTTACAACTAGAGCGTACATTGAACACACATCAAACAAGGGTGGAATCCGAGTGAAATATGCATGATGATATGATATGATGAATCTGGAACCAAGTGTGATCACAGTGTCGTATGTTACCCCCTCTGATGCCCCAAAGGTCCAATAAAGGCCGGATCTATGAAAGGACATTTCCCGAGTACCTCTTCTATGCCATACATCCTCTCCCTCCGGTCACCGTCGGCCCATAAAACTTGGTCCGAAATGGTAGGGTCCATGGAGGTCTACTCGTAGACCACATAGAAACACAAAACTCAAATAGCTCAACAATCGGGATCTCGTAGTACATGCTTGGATTCGATCTGAGTCTAAATCAGTAGTAGTAATCTTGATAACACCCATCAAGGGTTCCCAGAGTGTATCCGGGTCTAAAGAAGTAGTCATGTCTCAATAACCCTTGTTGAGGGTACCCAGAGCGTATTCGGGTCTAAAACAGAAGTCAAGTATCAAAATCCCTAAACAGGATGCCCGGCTCGTATCCGGGTCAAAATCCATAGAGAACAACATCTAACGCTACCGTCAAGATGAGCCTAGTATCATAATAAAGATTAGTAATCAAATCATCGTAATCTCCCCTCTACTCTGAGAGGTTTCATAAAAGTCAGTTTAAAATCCCTTTCAAAGTCATGTACCAAAAATGGGCCTTCAGGGCCATGCAAAGTTTAGAAAATCAATTATAGTAGGCTCGAAGACCAATCAGTAGTAAAACATGCAGGGAAAACCTTTTCATGTATGATATGCTCGCAAATAATAGAGTAGCTCAAAATGGCTCATAAACATCTCCTATCGGCCCTGCACAGGCTCAACAGTTCTACAGCAGTCATAACCAGCCTAGAAGGATATCTCTATGTTCGGAACTCGCGGATATTCCCAAATAACCCACCATCTATGTTCCAGAGTTAATACGAAGCTACACAGGACCACAAGGATAATATACAATATTGATACGAATACTACAATCAACATATGAAATAAACGGACAAAAAAGGCGGACAAGGTCTGAGGTACCAACCTATAACAACCCAAGGATGCTGATTAATGCAGTTATAACCTATATATGCAGAGTCTAGGTAGGGAAATCCATAACCTACCTGTCGTCCGATGAATAGCTGCGGGGACAGTGTCGTCCAGGCTCGAACTGCTTTGGAAAGCTCCAAATTATGAAACCACTATCAACACAATAATCTAGGTGTTAATACGAGAATAACGATACCCATAGTGCCATAAATAAAACTGGGTTAAAATTCGGATCACAAATGGGCCTGTGGGCCCCGTAACCCAAAACCAAAAATGAAAAATACCAAAGTGTTCCTTACCATCTCGGGAGCACATGCTCAAATTTTGAGCAGAAACGGACAACAATTGTGGCTCAAAATAGCCCACTCAAGTCAAGAATTAAAGGGGGAATTTCAAGGAATAAATTCAAACATTAGTCAAAAGATACTTACCACAACGAGAAGGCAAACAAAGGAAGTGAAAACTTCGATCCCACGAACATGCAAAGCTCAAGAGGGCAGATTCTTTAAGGAATTTCCAAGCTTTGAGAAATTGCAACAATGGAGGTTTATGCAATGGAGAAGGAGCAAGTTTTGGGGAACAAGAACATACCAAAATCGACCAAGAAGCGAGGCTTGCCAACCAAATTGATGGATTCTCCAAGATATGACTAAAAGAAGAATTTTGGTGGAGAGGATTTTCAGTTTGGAATTGGGAATAAATGAGAAAAAGAGCTGGAAAAATGAAAGGATCAAAAATATATAGTTGTTGGTCGCTGGTCAACGCTATCGCTCTACAGGAGCGTGATCGCGCTGAAGGAAAAATCACAGACCAGTGCTATCGCGCTACAGGAGCGCGATCACGCTGAAGGGAAAAACACAGACCAGCGCCATCGCTCTTAAGGAGTGTGATTGCGCTGAAGGCCACCAGAATTAGAAAAACCTGCAATAACTAAAACTTCTACGGGGCATTCCGGGCACAATCTGAACCCGATACTCAAAACTCAATAGTGCTATTACAGTGGGAATGACGTTTCAAACTCAACGGAATTGATGAAACTTTCATATGAAGTCATCTTAGAGGAATGTTCACCCAATTCAACACTAACCATCACCCAATTCAACACTAACCAACGCCAATCAAACACCCGAAATAAGCCCGGATCACCCGTGACCCGAACTAACCAACTACCTAATACAAACTCAGTATTTCGGAGCTAATGGCGCTGACGGAATTTCCATCCGAGGTCGTCTTCTCTGAATGTTGACCAAAGTTAACCAAACAAGCCTAACTGGCTTGAAAACACTGAATGAGAGAGAATTCCAAGTTAAAAAGCTCATGGATCCTGACCAAAGGTCCCACTAGGCCAAAGTCCATGCTCCAGAGCTAATGGAACTGTCAGAATTTGATTTCGAGTACGTTCACCAAGAATGTTGACCAAAGTCAACAATTTCAAAAGCTTAAGCTCTAAAATAAGGAATGGCTAAAAAGACTAAACAGACGGCCTGAGCATCGGATTATCGGTCCCAGCAAGCCATAAATGACTTGGGGCCACTAGAGACAAGCTCTAACAGTATGAGAAAGGCGAACACACATAAATGACCGGAAGGATCATTTCAAATACTCTTTTATGTTAATATTAAAATGAGTGGGGGATTGTTGATCTTTAGCATTTTAGTATTAATGTTTATTAGTAGTATTTGCTTCATATTGAATTGGCCAAAGTGTACTGATGGTTACAATATTACTCCAAGAACATGGGTGGCATCATATGCCTCTTTACTCACATCAATTGTGGTAGAATATGGTCATTAGTTGTTAGTAACTCTTGTAACCTCTACTCATTATTCTACCTGATTATGCTTGTAACTCATGTAACCTACAAGTCATTCATTTACTCACTTTACTACCCCACATTCATCCTATTCAATACAAGAAAAACTTCATCACCTATAAATAGTAATGTCTTGCATTATATTGTGAACAAAAAAATACAGTAAATAAGATTAAAATTATGTGAAGTGTGGAAAAATATTATAGTATGTAGTGAGGTGAGAATAGTGAAAGAGAGAGTTGAGACAAAGAAATATTCTAAGTCTTCAACTATATTCACTATATAAAAGAGAGTAATTATATGTTGAAGGAAGGTGTTCTTTTGATGAAGATTTGTACTCTTCAACTAATCCGGAGTTGTTTGAGTCGCATGACGTTGTTAGGATGTTGTATTCTGGAGGGGACAATTCAAGAGTGATACTGCTGGATTGGTGTAGATTATGCCGCATCGGGCTTGAATTTCCTTAAAGAGAGCGAGATATCAGCGCCTCAGCCTGAATTATATTTATTAAATTTTGTTCATTTTATTTTTTAACTGTAATTTAATTATTGTGGTATATTATACCAATAAGTGGTAAGATACAACATCATGAGCTCAAACACTAAGTCACCTGTTGATACCATGAGGTGTCAATTGATATCATTTCCCAAAAAATTACACTGTGTAGATAGATAAAAAAAATTATGTATATACTATGTTATCAAATTTCCTTGGCTTTATCGTTTGTTTACTTCTTTATATTTTTAATCTTCTAAGTGAAAATTCTAGCTCCGTCCACTAGATATCATAAGCACCACGATCTTCATTCAGTGATGACTGAGAGATCCAATGTGTTGGAAAGGAAAACGAAATCTAGAGGGGAAAGTGAACAGAAAATAGAGCAAAAGAGAAGAAAAGCTACTGCAATTTTTTTGTATTTCTGATACTTCTTGAAACCAACGAGACAATGAAACTGGGAATACAAAAGTCCAGGTCCACTAACCTGCTAATTAGCTACTTATCTTCCATAATATCTAAACATGCTTAATAAAGGAAACTAACTAGTAACAAAATCCTAAAGACTGGGTCAAATATTTTTAATCACTTCTCAACACTCCCCCTTGATTCAAAATTGCAAACTCCAAGTTGACCTCTGAAGAACTCGTGTTTTGCTTGCGGAAGTGACTTTGTGAAAATGTCTGCTGCTTGCTCATTTGTATCACAAGTCTTCAAAATAATTTTTCCAGTAGAAACAAAACTACGAATATAGTGATAGCAAATATCTATGTGCTTTGTTCTACTGTGAAATGTTGGTTTCTTCATCATCGCAATAGCAGATGTACTGTCACAAAAGATCTCTGTTGCACCAGCTTGTTTCTGATTAAAATCTGCTACAAGTCTCCTTAACCAAACTGCCTGACAAGCTGCAGAATCTGCTGCTGCAATAAAATTTCTCCAGATCAAAGATTAAACAAGAAATTGGATGTGCTCTTTATGTCATCACTGATACCTGCCCAGTCAATATCAGTAAAGCCAGTTAATGTGAAATTTGTTATCTTAGAATGTCAAATTCCATGATCTACTGTCCCTACGATATACCTCAGTATTCTCTTTGCAGCTCCAAGGTAAATATTTCTTGGATTGTTCATAAATCTAGATACGACTCCAACAGAGAAACGTTGTCAGGTCTTGTATGAGACAAGCAGTTTAAATCACCAACCAGACTTCTAAAATAAGTTGCATTCTCCATTTCAGTACCATCATCATGACACAACTTCTCATTAATATTCATCAGCGTAGCGGCTGTTGGTATCCTATGTTCAAAATATTAGATCAGAAATGTAGAAGAAGTAGAAATATTATTTTGAGCCCACAAGTTGCTTGTGCATCCTTAAGGAATTATAAACCCCTCATTGTTGCCAAAGTTTTGGATTACTTCCTCCCAAGATAGAATGAAAATATATTTCTGTAATAGTGGCAATGCAAATTACAAAACTCTGGCAAACTCAACAAATAAAGAAAATCACACAACACTTATATTTTTATTTAAAAATAATGCACAAAGAAGGAGAGAAGAATATCAGATTTTCAGCGTATTCGATGTATAAATATAAGGCAAAACCTCTGAATGTACAAACAATGAAAAAGTGAGATAGAGAGGTGTCATCCAAAAGGTGCCTTTTTGGTTCAATCCAAAAGGTGTCTTTTCTCATTTTCTATTCACACCTCAAATCCCCAAGAGTAACAACTTTATAATTACCATATTAAACTTTTTCAAAAGATGTGTTGCATATTTTCTTTGTGAAAGAAATATGCCATCAATTCCCTATTTCATCTCAAATCAAGAAAATCATGCAATAGACCCAAATCAGACATCTCAAAATTCTTGATCATGCAGTCTTTAAATTCAGCGAAGATAGACTTACTCGAACTCATACATAGCATATCATCAATGTAAGGAAATACCACCAAAAAATCATTTTTACCTTCTCATTTTATATAAATAGTAGGCTCATTGTTACTCCTTTCAAAACCAGTATCCTGTAAATAAGAATCAATTTTGAAGTACCACACATGTGGTGCTTTCTTTAAGCCATAGAGTGTTTTTTTAACCAGTAAACCTTATCTTTTTTGCCTTTAACTACAAAACCTTCAGATTGTGAGACATAAACTTCCTATTTCAAATCACCACATTTAAAAAAGGCAGATTTAACATCAAATTGGTACCCTGACCAATTTAATTTAGTAGCCAAGGCTAAGAAAGTTCTCATAGTTTCAAAGCGGGAAACATGGAAAAAAGTTTCGTCAAAGTCGATACCTTGTAGGGAATAACCCTTTGCGACAAGCCTTGCCTTGTGTTTTTGAATGCTTCCATCTGCATGATACTTGGTTCTAAACACCCATTTGAGCACAGTAGTGTTCCTTAATTTTGGAAAACTAACCAACTCTCAGGTCTGATTTTTTTGAATAGTCAATAACTCCTCTTCCATAGCTTTGCACCATTTATCCTCTCTTTCGGCATCTTTAAAGAAATTGGATCTGAAACAAGTAAAGCAAAAGTAAAAGATGTACTGTTAGCATATTTGTGATTTTTCACTCACTAGATTATACAACTTATAAGCTTTAAATTGTGTTCTATATCCAACAAAGATACATTTTTCATCAAGCTTACATTGAGCATGTGAATTCACCAAAGCATAAGCTATACATTCAAAGACACACAAGTGGCTTACCTTTGGGCTTGGGCTTATTACCTCTCCATGATTCATATGGTGTTCGATTAAAAACTGTCTTGGTGGGTAAAATATTCAGCAAATAGACAGTAGTGGCAACAATTTTAGCCCAAAAACACTTCAGTACACCTTTTCCTTGCTTCATGCTTCTACCCATCTCGACAACTGTGTGGTTCTTTTGTTCGGCTACACCATTCTGGTCCGGCATATAAAGTGTTGTGAGTTCTTTATGTAATCCATTTTCCTCATAGAAGGAACTGTATTCTTTTGACATAAACTCACCACCTCTATTTGTCCGAAGAGTTATGATTCTACATTCACTTTTTCTCTCAACAAAAGATTTAAGTTTCTTGAAATTCTCAAATGTTTCAAATTTAAATTTCAAGAAATATATCGAATTCATACGACTATAAGCATCAGTAAAAAGCAGAAAGTATTGACTTTCCCCTAAGGACTCAACACTCACAGGACCTCACAAATCAACATGTACTAACTCAAGACCAACAGAACCTCTCAAAGACTTGCCTGCAGGAAAAACCTTTTTACTCTTTTTCCCATAAACACAACTTTCACAAAAATCAAGATTCTCAAATTTTGGCAATCCAAAAACCATTTCCTTTTGATTCAATAACTTTGATCCATTAACATTTAGATACCCATAGCACAAATGCCACTATCTAGCTTCATTGTCTCCACTAGTTACCATAACACACTTCTCAACCATTAAAACTTCTAAAAGAAAACATTTTATTGTTAGTCATTGGAACATTAGCAATGATTTGCCCAGATTTCTTATTGTTAATAGTGCAAAAACCATCATCAAAATAAATTGAGTAACTTTTAATCATAAGTTGTCCAATGCTAATAAAATTATGAGATAGACTACTTCTAATAAGCTTCTTATCAACTGAATCATAAAAATGATGCCCAAACTCATCTTGACCATGACCAATAGAGATGCACTACTTAGTTTTAACATCCAATTTTGATCTCTCATCTTTTGGAATATGCACACAAGCTTTACACCCAAAGACTTTCAAGTGATCATAGAAAACATCCTTAGCAAACCAAACTCTATTTGGAACATCACCATCCAAAGCAACTGCATGAGATAGATTGATAACATAAGCGACAATGTTAAGTTCTTCCGCCCAAAAGGAATTCAGAAGTTTAGCCTCAGAAAGCACACATCTAACTCTCTTAACTAGAGTTCTATTCATCCTCTCTTCCATGCCATTCAATTGAGGCGTATTGGGCAAAGTTTTCTGATGAAGAATTCCTTATGATTTATAATAGTTATCAAAGAGACCATAAAATTCACCTCCATTGTCAGTGCAAATCCATTTTAGTTTCTTCCTAGTTTGTCTCTCGGATAAGGCTTGAAATTCCTTTAAAACATCAAGTACTTGATCTTTGAATTTTAAAGGTATACCTAGAGCATGCGAGATTGTAACACCCTGTATTTTTTAAAAAATTAGCAGACTTAGTATATTACACCATACTTTTAGGTGAGAATGCATCATAAGTAGTCAATATGATCCTGACAAGTTAAGGAAGTTTCGTGAAGGTTGGAGGTTAAGCTAATCGAAGATGTTATAAATGTATAATAGGGGTAAGAGTAGGAGTGTTGAATATGATAAGGAAGGGTGTATAATGAGGTATTTGAATCATTAAAATGGTCGTATGTTAAGTTTTGAAGTCAAGCAAGTTGTGAAACAAAAGTCGACAAAAAATTATCGCAAGTTACTTTCATAAGTTCTATAAAATTTGGGTCACATGTCGTGGAGCTTTTCTCTCAAACTACTTGGATTTATGGGGTGATCCACCCACTAAATTGAAGGTATATGAGTCTAGTTTCTAACGCATCAAAGCGTTTGATGATACGACTTTGTAGTAGAGTGATTTTCATATTTTCGCGAGACTGCACAAGCATGCAGATTGAGGTGGGCCCCTAAGTCCGTGAAAATTTCAAGCTGATATATACAACATTTTCAGTTCATTTTAACTCAATATTTTCACTCAAATAAGAACTAAAATAGTCCTAAATCCTCTCTAAGTGTTCCCGTACCATCCAAGCCAAAAACTACAAGATTTCAACGTGATTTCACCCTTGAAAAGTTCATAGAGATTGTGTTACTTCTTTCCTCCTCTTTGATTGTGATTTGAAGAATTCTTCAAGGTGAAGGAGTCTCGTTTTTAGGTGGTGTTGCTGCTGTTTGGAGGTAATAGTTCTCACGCTTTATTTTATTGAGTGAATCCAAATAATAGCTAAGCTATATAAGCAAGAACACACGAATAGACGATCGAAAAATCATATTTGGATTGTTATGTGATGTTGGGCTGTTTTTAAGTATTTTTCCGATGTTGTTGTTGCTGGAATTTTGGGGAATGATCTGTATGTTTATGGTTGTTGTTGATATTCATATGGGAGAGAATAAGAAGTATAAATGAGTGTTGAATTATAAGATAAATTAGCGTAACATTAGTTCTATTGTTGTATTGTGATTTTCAAATGGATTCTTCTTGATTCAAGATCTCGTGTTTGATAACATTTTTTGTTATTTGAGGAGATAAGTTAAAATACTATCAATTACATCAAGATTAAGTTAAGGTTCTGCCCTCTTAACCCCTTATTGTTTATGAGGAGAAAGATATGATTCTACACGTAATAGTTGTACGAACTCACAGGATTGTGATCGAAAGCCGTGAGTTCGAGTTATTATGGTTATATAGAACTATTATAGGACTATATTATATACACTAGTGTACTTGACTGCGCTTCGCGCAGTCAGAGAAATATATTCCTTTACACATAAGAATGGTAGATTTCACCATAGAAAAATGAAAAATACAAAAAGTTTGACGTAAATAAATAAAATATAAATAATATTCAAATTGAGTTTAAAATATTTATTCCTGCCAAGGAAATATAATTTTACATATAAATTCACAAAAAGTAATACATGCATCACACTTGTAGATTTATTTAAAAATAAGAAAGAAATATGCAGAAAAAAGAAAAGAAAAAGGGCAATAAAAATATAGCATGTTTGTTAGTCTCAAACATCTCTAAGAGCATCGATTTGATACAAATAAAAAAATGAAATTTCAAAAAGATTACAAATTCAAAAGGACGAAGTAAAACAATTTAAGAAAAATAATAATATTTACATGCCAATAAATAAAACATAAAGGAATAATTTTAAAGCTTGCCATTTTTTAAAATTATTCTCATGATGTCTTTAAATACAAGGGTATTGAATACAATGTCCATGAAAAAAATTATAAACACATGGACTTCATAAGAAAAATAAAAATATATTACGTGCTTGTTAGTTGTGAACCTCTCTTTGAGAGCATTGACCTGAAACAAAAAAAAAAATCACAAAAACTAATGAATGAGAAATATTTATAAGACTGGATATCCTCAATAACTGAAAATATTATATAGTTATAATACGTCAATTTTTTTCATAACGATTACAAATTTTAAAAGCAAACTCACATGTCAAGATCCAGAAGAGAGGAAGAGATCGGTAATAACAGAAAGTACTTGGGAGTTTTTGAGAGTAGTAGTAGAATTTGTTTTCTCATTCTTTTTTTCCTCATCATTTGGAGTTTTTGAGAGTCATAGTAAAATTTGTTTTATCATTCTTTTTTTCGAATCTCATAAAATATACTTCGTCCTACTAAAAATAAAATTACTATGAAAGTATCTGAATTTGGTGTTTGTCAAAGAGACAACATACATATTCTCGTCTAACTAAACTTATGGAGACTCATCAACTTTTTCTAAATTACAAATGAGTGATCAAAAGATTTGAGGATGGATCACAAACGAAGAAATAAAATGTGTAATATAAATTTAACAGTTATAACTTATATCAATTGAAAGATTAGGACTTCCCAATAATAATTGTTTCTCACTTAATAATGACTTTTGGGTTTTTTCTAATTTAAAAAATGTATATAAACAATGAGTAAACACATGCAAAAAGAAAAAAAAAGTAAGGGAAAAGAAAATTAAAACCAATTATATAGTCCGGTGAATAACTAAAAATACTTAGTAATATGACTTAGCTACATTTATATATTAAACATTTATATCCTTATATGAAGTTCTTATACATGTTACAATTTAACATCTTGAGTTAAAAGGGAAAAATATACTCCCTTCATTTCAAACTATGTGACAATTTTGACTTATTGAGAGTCGTCAATTTAACTAATTTGTGAATTAAGTTGTATTAAATTAACTCAATATATAAAATTAAAATATAAATATTCAAAAAAATCTTTATTAAAATAATTATAAGTTGCAATTCTTCTCAATATTATTGATTAATGTTTGCATGATTTAAATCTCGAGAAATGAAAAATATCACATAAATTGGGATAGAGAAACTATACCTTTTCCAGTTTCTATGAATTCTGAGAACAATTTTGTATTTGATGTTGTAACGCTCTTCATACCAAATTATTGTTAAAGCTCTCGTGAATCTTCTTCTGCAATCAAGACACATTAGCTTACCCCAATCAAATAAGGTAGGTTTTATAAGCAGAGAGTAATTGTGATGAGAAGAAAACATGAATGATGAAGAATTGCAAAAAACTAATGAAAATTAAAAACCCAACAATACATAAATGTATGAGCCGGAGGAAAAAATCTTTTATTACTACCAATAGAGAAATAGTAACAGTTGATGAAAACTTTCAAACTTCTTCCATAAATTTTGTAACAATTAATCATGGGTTCAGTTTGTTTTGCTGGAAACTTGTACCATTCTTCAATAAGGTGATTTTTAAATATATTCATGACCGATGCATTTCTTTTGCTATCTAAATGCACATTATATTTGATAAAGAACATATATGATAGTGGAAGTTGAAAAGTTGAGTAATTGAATGATTTTTTGAGATTTTAAATAAATGAATGAAGAAAAATGGTCACAAAACTGTAATCTATTATGTAATCTATTACAGTAATCTATTATGTAACTCACAAAACTGTCGAGAAGGCACTGCTGCTAGAATCACAAATTCCTTTGCCCACGACCTATGATCATGCTGACCATCTCTTCCCTTTCCACCTCCATTTTCTCCCCAATTATCATCCTCCATTGGAAGTGGAGGAAAGTAGTTGGATTTTCAGCAACAAATTAAAGGTACAAATATGTGCAGATCATGTTCTGCCATTTCAAGTTTATCCTATTCATAATTTTATATAAATAGATAAGTAATTTATGGAGAAAGAGGAAAAGACATGTTATTTAAGTAGAGAATGTAAATAGATGGATGTTTTTTGTAAGATTACAAGATCTGAGACCTAGCGGTAACCCGCCTGGTCTAGGATCAAGCAATTCAACACCCTTATACTAGCGGTAGTCCGCACTGCATAAGAACTGAAATATACGAGATTTTTAATACGATTTCTCTGACTGTATGGAAGAGACTAACTCTTTTACCTGAGCAAAGGGCCTGTCAAGAACCACCGTACATACTCTTATTAATCTCTTGTCCAACGGTTCTAACCCAGTAGCGGTTCTAACCGGACCAAGAGACGCCCTTTACAACACATATTTTGGGATGAGGAGGTCATGGCTTGCTACAGGCTTGCCAGACAGAAATAATAAGAGCAGTACCGGATCCAACTGTACCACCATCTCAGAACCAAGTCAAGAAACCATATGAAAATTTCTGAGTATTTTAATAAAGCTTAGATCCGTTCATGGTGCATATAGGAGAGAAGTTAGGCCATAGACATAGACATGGAAACCCTTTAGCCGGACATCGTCTGGGCTAGGAAAACAGAACTAAAATAAATAAAACTAAAAAGTAAATATCTTAAAGGAAGGCCAAGACCCAAGGATTGCTAGCAAAACTGATCCAAAAATTTTATTTAAGTCGGAACAGTGGCCAACGCTTTCTGATTTTCTTTACAAAAGCTAAGAGAGAAGAGAGAGTTTCTAAATTTTTCTGTGTCTTCCTACTTAACAAAATGAACACTTCTATAGAAAGAAAAGAAAACATAAAGAATCTATGTACAGTAGAGAGGGGTCCCATATGGGTCCCTAAACAGTGAATCTACTGTTTAAACAGTTTATATACTATGTAGTAATAGTGACAGCCTATCTTCTGTCTTCTTCATACTTTCTCTTTGCCACACTTTTTCTCCATGGCTTTTAGTGATTGCAGCAAATCTTCTGCTTCCTGTATATCTTCTCTGGACAATATAATGTCTTCTTCATGGCGTTGTGCTTCCTCGTTACTGGTTTCACTTCGCATTGAAGTATCAGATTTATCAATCTGAGTGATATTTTGAAGCAAGCTTCTTTTCATTTCCTCGAGATACTCGTTGATCATTGCTTCCTTATCTCCATCTTGAGTGGAGATTCTTCGGGCAATATGCCTGACTGAGGGATTATCAACACTAATTCTCTTTTAAGGAAGTTCTTTATAAGTATTAACTGTGTTAATAATTGTGTCAATAAGTTCTTGTCCATTTAATTGTTTGGACCTGGGATCTTTTTTCAATAATTTTTTTCAGAAGTTGTTTTAACATACTCGGTATAAGCAAGGAATATTTTTCTCCGTGAATCTTATTTATGGAGCCCATTTATGGATCCAGGGTATTGAGAATTCTATAAAAAAAATACATCTGATCAATCTTGTCCAACCAGCAGATGTGATCTTCATGATATAATTCACCGAGAAAAGGAGATACCTTTTTTCATTCCTTGTATAACTGGAGGAATTTTTCCGGCAAAATCTTGGACTGTAGGACCGTGGTATGACCATCAGTTAATGAACCAATTTGGGATTTGTTCTGCAAATATCTTTGCGCAAATTTTTACAAACCATGTGTGCTTATTTTTCATTGTTATAAAACAATGTTTTACTGAAAGTTTGGATATAATCCCAATAAGTAAAACTCATAGCAATACCTTTGAGGCTTAGCTGCCTTTCTTTCATGGTTGATATTCCCCAGTCCTCAACAGATATAATCTGTTTGATAATTATTTTTGAGAAGTTATAAACATTCTCTTCTGGGGTATAACCCGCAGGGCAAAAGTGCTGAATTTTTGCACTTCCAGTACTTGTCAATACAGTTTCATAATATGACCGGGTTTTGTATGACTCTCCCGGGTAATATAATCCTTTGATTAAGTACCTCTGGAATAATTTTCAATGTTCGTTTTTTCTCTGAATATCAGAGTTTTCCAAGAGAAATATAATTTTCCTTTTCTGGAGTTTCTCATAGGATATGATATTATCATTATCCTCTTTCATAACTGAAGCAAAAGTATCTTTCTGCTTCTGTGCATGTATAAATGTCTGCATATGCTCGTATAACGATCTATCCTTTGGAATATCTTCTCGATTAACGGTCTGCTCAGGGACAACAGCAGATGATGAAGATTCACTTTCACCAGAAACCTTTTTATTAAACAGGCTTCTATTACCCATCTGTATAACTGGGTAATTGGATCTGTATGACGATCCCTGAGAACTGGAATGTCCATAGGACCTTCCTGGGGCTGATCTTCCCCGTCCATTTCCTCGAACTTGCCTCCAAGGCGGGTCCATCCTGTAGAAAAACAGATTAGTTATTCTAAAAAATAATCCGTTAAGTCTTCTCGGACTACTTCTGAGTAGTCATGAATAGAGAAATCTTCTCTTAATAGATCATCCATGATGATTTCAACAATGAGTTTTTTAAGATCTTTAGGTAATATAATTACATTTAAAATGGAAATCAAGGTTTTTTCAGAGAAAAATGAAGTATAAAATATTTTATTGAATATATTCTCTTGATAAGAAGTCTGGTAAAGAATTATCAATTCCCTTCTAATAATGAATATCAAAATCAAATGGGGCTAGTTGAGCCTGCCATCTTGAAAATATAAGCTTAGAGGCATCATGCTTAAAATCTTTGTCAAACATATATTTGACTGATTGAGCATCAATTTTTATTAAAAACTTTTGATTATATAAATCATCTTGGAACTTAAGAACACACTTAACAATAGTGAGCATTTCATGGGCCACAGTAGCATATTTTTTTTATTTTTTTTGGGCCTCTGTCCACTTTCCTGAATGAAATCTTATAAGATACTCTTTTTTATCATTGGGATTAATTTGCTTCAGTATCTCGCCATAACCAATATTGGACGCATCTGTCTCAATAATTTTCTGCCAAGCAGGGTTAGCCAGAGTTAAACATGGTAAAGATTGAACACGAAGTTTGATATTCTTTACCAAAGTAGTGTGACTATTAGTCCATGGCGATTTATAATCCTTTTTTAACCTATCATATAACGGGGCTAAATCGCGAGAAAGGTTTTTATAAAATGGGAAAATGTAGTTTAAACTTCCCAAGAACCTTTGCAGCTGTGTTCTGTCAGTGATAATGTCCATAAATTTGGACGCAAAGTCAATAGCCCTTTGTATCGGAGTGACTTTTCCCTGACAGATTAGATGTCCTAGAAAATGAACTTCAGTTTGAAACAAACTCATTTTTGGTTTAGATATCACCAAACCATTTTGTATAACAATCTTCTTGAAGATCTCAAGGTGCTTAATATGCATCTCTAGAGTTTTGGAAAATACCAAAATATCGTCAATATACACAATGATGAAATCCAAATATGGATTAAAGATGTCATTCATAATTTTTTGAAATTCTGATGGGGCATTTTTTAAACCGAATGGCATGACATTCCACTCGTATTTCCCAAAAGGAACATTAAAAGCAGTTTTATAAGAGTGCTCTTGAAATACCTGAATCTGCCAATAACCTGATTTTAAATCAAATTTTGAAAAAATATATTGGCGTCGTATAATCTTGAAAGTAAGTCTCTTTTATTTGGAATAGGATACCTTATCCAGTTTAAACATTTGTTTAAAGGCTTGTAATTTATTACTAACCTGGGAGCTCCACGTTTCTTTTCTGCAGCATTATTGACATAGAATGATGTGCATGACCAAGGAGATTTGGATGGTTTTATTAAACCTTTTTGTAGCAGACTATCAATTTCCCTTTTGCAGAATTCTACTAATTCAGAATTCATTTGGCAGGGACGAGACTTGGTTGGGATATTATCCTCAGAGAAATCTTCCTCATATGAAAGAGTTACAATGTGTTTTTTGTGATTCCAAAAGGCACTTGGGTGATCTGCGCAAATATCAATGGCAATCTGTTCGGAAATTATTTTAATTATTTCTAGTATTTTAGCAGATTTGAGAAACTCAAATATATTCATGCTAAAGAGCTCATATTGTAATGAATCGACATGCTTTTGTTTTATATCAATTAAAGCATTAATCTCACGAGTTATTGGCTCTGTGATAAAAGTATAACTTATCTTATCGTCTTTATACGAAGTTGAAAATCCTTTTGAATCAATATGAGTAAAAGGATAAATTACATTTATAAAAGGTGTTCCAAGTATAATTGGAGGATGCAACTGATTTTTTACCAGAAAGAAGAAATGAGGAATGCAAACCTTATTCTGGCATATTTTTGTATTAGAAAGCTTATACTTTATATCTAAAGCATGTCCTTTATGCGGATTTGACCATGTGCATAGTTTTTTAAAAGTATTTTGAGGGGACAAGACCTTCTTGAATGCAGCTAACATCTGCACCGTTGTCGATCATAGCAACGTTAGTAATAGAGAAACTATTATCAATTAAAATGGTGCATTTAACATACCATTTATGACCAGTGACAACCTGCATCATTCCTAAAAACATGTTATTTTCAGGATCAATTGTGGGAGGCTCATCATGGTCGACCTCTTTGCCCTTTGAAGTACTGGCTTGAGTTGAACTGTTATGAACATTGTTCTCAATCTGAGAAATCCTTTGGTCGCAAATAGCCTGGTTATGTCTGAGAGATTTTATTTATCTCTTGAGGTTTTCAACCTCTTCCTTTAGATAATCGAAAGAAGCATCTCTTTCAACAAAAGCATTCTTATTTTTTATCATTAATCGGTTATCAACTTCCTTTAATGAATAAGGAGCATAATATTCAAAATCATTTTTCTTGTTATAAACAAGGCCTTTTGAAGTGCTAGATTTATTATCATTAGCAGTGGCAAGATTAATAATCTTTTCTCGAAGTTTGTTATCAGTAACTTCTTTTAAGAGTTTAATAATATCGTCAGAAGTAAAAGTTTTAAGATTGAAATCTTGAAACTGTGATTGCAATTTATAAACTTCATCTTCTTCACAATTGCATGTATTACCTTTGCAAGTGGCACACGATCTATCAGCTTGTTCTTCATGGTCAGATAAATCAATAAAATCAATGTCTGAACCTGCTTCTGAATACGAATCATAGTCATCATCAGAACCTGAAGTATATAACATTTTATAAACCTTATCATGCAGTTCTGCATCAAGTTCTAACCTTTTATGCTTATTAAGCTTGCAATTTGGAGCAATATGCCCTCGCTTTCCACATTTGTAACACTTGATTTTAGAAAGGTCTCTTCCTGACCGATCTTTGGTAAATCTATTAGATTTACGAGAGCTTTTCCTAGCTTCTCTTTCTTCCTTAGATCTTCTTCTGGATCTTCATCTCCTATTAGAACTTTCAGTTCTAGGGGACCGATAATACTCCTTTTTGCTTTCATAGGCTATTGGTTCAGGTAGACCGAACTGTGTGAAAAAGTCTCCAAGCTGAGATCTTTATTTGTGCTTATTCATTTTAAGCTGTTTAGACATGAGAAGTTCGCTGCACAAGTTTAATCCTTCCTAAGTGCAAATTCCTATTAGATTCCCATAAGTGTAATCCTTATAGGGGATCTCAAGGTGATTTCCTGTTAGGGTTTTCCTAACCCTTTCTGCAAATAGCGAAGGAAGGCCGTCTATAAACTTAGCTTTCCAATATTCGCATTTATTTTCGGGTAACTCCATGACCCGACTGAGAAACGTATCTTTGTACCACCTCCATTTGGTCAACGTAGGGCATTTAAAACCATTGAGTAAGGTACGAATTATTTCGTGCTGGGAGTTAAATCTACCATTAAAATGTTCTAATATGGTCATAACCAGAGTGTACACCACATCTTCTCTATTTTTAACTAGAGCCATGCCTCGGTTATCAACACCTTCATTTTCAGCAATTGCGTTAATAATAGAGACTTTCTCCTCTATATTTAAGTAGTTATCCCATCGGCCTCTGAGCTGACCTGTAAAACCTGCAACAATCATCTTGCAGATAGATCTATCATTATTTTTAATGCTTTTGCAAATAGTTGCATACATAAGCATTTTATGAACAAGGATGGTCAACTGTCTATCCGTTAACCCGTCAAGGTTCCATTCGTAAATCTCAGAACCGCTGTAAGACGTATTTGTCTGATTCCAATCTCGTTCTTCTATCAAAATATTTTGAGGAGTAGGACGAGGATAGTAGAAGGTATTCATCGTTGGTTTAGTAGCATAGCTACTATTCTTTCGAGGGTAACCCTTAAGCTTATTAAGCTCAGTTAAAATATGATTTTTATAATCACCGATTTGATCCATTTTTTCGGAAAACTCTTGTGTCAAATCAATAGGTTTTATATTTAAACCAGAAAACTTTTTATCAAGAAGTTCTTCTAAATCATTTAACGATTTAAACTTAAAATCCTGAATCTCAGGAGGCCTTTGAATAAAAGTAGGAACAACATCTTTTTTACTTCCAGAAGTAGAAGCGACGTTGATTTTAGCTATATCTGCTTTTATACCTTTTAGTAAAATGGTTAGCTCATCAAGTTTTTTATCAAGAGAGCTAATATGTTCTCCCAAAATTTTGACATACAATCCCAAATAATTATTTTGAGAAATGAGCTTATTAATCTCAGAAATACTTACTGAGCAATTTCTTCGTCAATTAATTTTTGAAATGCACTGAATGTAATACCCGTATTGTTAGGCAAATCAAAAGCGGACTGTGGAGGGTAAACGATTGAGTAAAATTACCATTTCCATCGCGATAAGTCCTCTCAATAGTATTTACAATAAAGGCAAATAGGTGGTTATAAACCAAGGGACGAAGTGCATAATTTGATTATGCAGGGCACAAGCTTCATAGAATTCTTGAGAAATATTATTCATATCATCTTTACTATAAGATTTAAAAAACCAAGTTTTAAACTTGTTCCACTTTACATCAAAAAATTCTTTTTGAATTAGTTTTCTTGCCAGGGAACCTGGGCTAAAATCTAATTGGTGTGGAATCATTAAATATCATTTAGATTGAACTCCATATCAGAAGCAGTAGGGAAGTCCTTATCAGAACTATCATCCTTGACATCATTAACCTGAACAATATTAGTCCGGGGGTCAATTTTAACCTTTTCCACATTTGAATTATAATCAGATTCAATAGTGTGTAAAGAAGCAGCACGATTTCGTGCTGGACCATAAATTGGGTCAATAGGAGAAATATGCTGAATATTAGGCAAAAATCTGTGACTAAGAGATCGTCTATTATAAATAGAACTTACCGGAGGCATGAGCCTATGGTTAGACAGGGACTGCCTGTGAGGAGCATAACTATTTTCTGCGAACTGGATGCAAATTCTCCCATCGGGATTTTGCGAGATGTGAGAATACTCAGTATTAGTAACTGTATCCGTTAACTGACTTGGGGATATAACCGAGTCGAGAGTCCAAGTTGTTGGGAAATTAATTTCATCCCACTTAATCGGTCTCCTGGTGGTGACTTTAGATCTTGCAAAATTCGTTTCCATTAAAATTGTTTGATCGGATGTATCGTATAACTTACATCTTGGATTCAAAGTGGATAATAACTTGAAATAAATTCTATAAGACAAACTTATAAGTTCTGAACCTGGCACATAGTTATAACCATGTGTTTTAACATTTAATGTTAAGGCATCAAGAATATTAACATCAGATAAAGATAACTGCAAATTATGTTGCGTATTGAAATAAACTGGACCATAGGTCACGATTGATTCAATCGAACCCATAAGAGACTGTCGAAAATTTAAATTTCTAGCATCTCTGAGAGCGGCTAGGAAAGTCTCAGGTAACCCTTTAAGGGTAAGAGGTTTAAAAGCAATTTGAACCATGCCAATATGCAAATAATTATATTGATATTTATAAAGATCAATATCACGTTTGTTTAACAAACGAATAGTCTGTTCAGAAGAATTTAATGCTAAAGATTGTTCAGTTGTTTTAATCAACTGCTTAGTAGATAGTTTATCAAACCAACCATAATCATAAATGGTCTTAATAGGAACTTTAGAAATCGTTCATTTGTTTAACAAATCAAGGTTTTGAGGTATATCTACCTCCTCGAGTCTAGTACTTTTAGTACTTAATTTTTCGAGATCCATAACACAACGAAGTTCCATATCTATCTCTAATGCTTTCACATCTATCTAATATATACCTATGAACAGTACTAGGCTCTGATACCAGATCTAGGTATATATTAGATAGATGTGAAAGCATTAGAGATAGATATGGAACTTCGTTGTGTTATGGATCTCGAAGAATTAAGTACTAAAAGTACTAGACTCGAGGAGAGGTGCCACATCACCTTGTCTATAACCCTCCTTTATATATATACTAGTGAACATGTTTGCGCTTCGCGCAATTATAAAAAATATTTTATCTTACAAATATGAAAACATTGATTCCTATATTTAGCTTAAGACATTTGTTTTCACCAAAAAAATAAGAATTTGAAAATAAAAATGTGTAAAAAGTAAAACTAAAACTACTTACCTTTCAAGTAACAAAAAAATAAAGATACATCGCGGATCCCTCATACAATAAAATTGTTGATGCAAAATGGGTACTCTGTGTAAACAACATTATTTATATCTGAATAATCTTACAATTTAGTATGCTTTGATATTTTAGTTGCATCATTCGGTTTTGGACATTCAATTTCGTCAAAATTTATATAATTATTTATTTTATATTTTCTTGATCTCAATCCTATAATTTTTTGTTTCTCTTTCTACTTTCTTGACCAGATCATACCCACACCTTCAATATGGATAAAAAAAATATTTTTCTTACATTTTTGAATTGTTATTGTAGTTGCATCACTTAGGTCTGAAGTTCAATTTTACCAAATATTTTTCACTCTTTTTTTAATCTTTTCTTCCCTGCTCCAAACTTCGAAAGATATGGAAAAAAAATTGGGTAAGAAAAAGATAAAAGTATAATAGAATATCTCCCTATGTTCCTTGCTTAGCAAAATTACAATATATGAGAATGTCTATAAGTTCTAATTATCAATCCATCTGTTTGTCGTATATGCCTTTTCTCGAACTCGAAACTTCTGATTAAAGATTAATGAGTACTTGTTATTTTACCGCAATTTTTGTTGGTACCTCTTCCCCAGCCTTGCCTATATTACAACCAAATAAATATTAGAAACTCAAAAGAAAAATTTGAAAAGAAAGCAAATGGCACATAAAGCCACTATATCTTTCGAAATTTAACGAATAACGAAATCACATCCATACTTTTACCTTTTCAAATTATCAACGCTTTTATGTGAATGAATTGATTGTTTCATAATAAAATTTGCAGTAAGTACATAATTCAAGTGGCAAATAGAAATGGCAATCAAGATTATTCAAGAGGAAAATAGAAATCAGTTCATCATCTTTCTCGTCTCCCTTGATTTACATGTACAACTCAAAAGTTTTTTCTTTTAACAAAAGAAAACAATAGGCAAAACATATTCTAACCAAATAAATAAAGTTGTCTAATTACTATGTAAGAATGAATTATCACACTTCAAAATGATAAAAATATTATATTATTCAATATTAAATTTTAGTGATTGCATTCGACACACCATGCTTTATTCCCTTTGTTGCTCTGAGACTATCTCATTCAATTATATTATAAAATATAATGAACAAAATGTAAAAATTGAGATGACAACAATTACAAAGAAGAACAATAAATAAGTTGAGTTTAGTCTCTATTCTCAATGATCATGGTGTAGAATTCGCACATCTCAAGCTGCTAGTATTAAGCTCGACATAAATTAGTGCATCTAAAGTAAAAATCAAATGAAAAATCTTATACCCAAGAAAATTGCTATAGTGGGATGCCAATTCATGCAACGTTAGCCAAAGACAATTTAGCACTCGGATGCATAAATTGAAAATCTCCATGACAGAGATTGACCACACATTGGCTCCATATTCCATAACAACAGACGTCTCTTCAAAATCTGAATGTTTTCAAGTAGTGAAGATATGTTGTGGTTGTATAAAGGTGGGAAGACATATTTATAGCTAAGAAATCATCTAAGAATTTAAACCGTTAAACTTTAGAAAATGAAAGTTAAGGTGGAAAACGTACAGTCTTCTACATAAATTCACCAAAAATAATGTTAAGTCCCTTCATTTGCTCTCACAGTTAGATAATATAATTGTATTTCGGATGACTAATCTATACAATTTAAGTGCTTTGAAGAATGAATACAATAATTATTATCATGCAAAAAAATACATCAACGAATTACTAAAAACAAAAATAAGGTAAACAAAATTACATCAGGCCAAAACATAAATGCATATTGAGATATCAAATAAAGAAGACAATTATAGTGGAAGGTGAAAAGTTGAATAATTGCATTTAAAGATTTTTTGAGCTATTGAAATAAAATAAAATAAATAGATAAATGAAGGAAAAATGGTCAAGAAAAGGAGAAAAAAGATAAATGCAATTGGAGATCATAGAGAGGTGTCACATCACCTTGTATATGTTCCTCCTTAATATATATATATAGAGAGAGAGCGCATATATCAGATACTATTTTCATTACAAAAGCAAACTTATGTAACATCAAATACCAATAAATTAATATTAAAATAAAACGCTTCACTTCAATTGGTATTTTTTCACGAAAAGTAGATATGAGATAAGTAATTCAGTGTTTCACTAAGCATTCGAATAGCGGTCCCAAATTTAAGTTGAAGATTAATATATAAGTCCCCAATCAGTAGTGCAAAGATGATATGAGCCACAATGGCAAAGAAATCAGTGATAGAGATTGAATGATAAAAAAGTGAGAATGGAAGATATTAATGGAATTCTAACATTCTAAAACTCTATCATGTCAGGAAAGTATCATTCATCAAAAGATCAAAAATGAATCTGAAAATTTGAACTAAATAAACATTAAAGAAATCACTATATAAGCATTCGATAATATTACGTCACATATAAAATCATTTTCTGTCAAAATGAAAATACTAAATTCTGAACCCTAGACATCCAAATAGTTGAGAGTAAAATAATTTGATCCACACAAATGTAGTTAAACTATCTAACCTTTGCAAAAAAATATCATATAAATATATCGATATCAAATAACTATTACCTGTAAAAATTAAATTCTCTAAAATTCGGAAGAACACACCCATTTATGGAAAGAAAGTACCGTATGAGAGGGATGAGAACATGTTCATATATAGTTAGTACCATCTCAATGAAAGACATCTATATGTTCTTTCACCATGGTAATTGAAGAGTTTTTGCTCTAAATATTCACATTTACTTTTACAATATCATTAATCCATTTAAGATGGGATTGTAATGATACTATACGGTTACTAACTTCTCAAATGACTAACATCCACACGTCATCTTTGCATAGTATATTGGCATGTGAAGAGTTTTGTTTTAAATGTTCTTCCATTAATAAAAATATTTATTCCTACTAAACTATGTAATTTGCTTTTACAATAAAATAACTAATTTAAATAGGAAGAAAAGCTAAGAAAAAAGATAAATAGGAATGGAGGTAATAGAGAGGTGCCACATCACCTTCTCTATATTCCTCCTTTATATATATATGTGTGTGTATATTATGTTCTTTCATTTTAATAATAATTAATTTCTCGTATTGAATAAATAAGAGAAAATAAAAAGAACAAAAAAAAAGGAAAATGAGTGATTTAAAAAAATAATATAAATAATATTAATGGTGAAATTAAGGGAAGAAAAGACATTAATATCATTGATGATGAAAGGAATTAAATATGACTATTTTTAGTATTTTGTAAAATCTAAAAGTGAGTTGTTAGTGTTTTAAAATTAGGAAAAAGGCTCAAAAAAACCACAAAAAAAGATAAATAGCATTCTAGCCCTTAGAGAGCGCCACATCAGCATTCCTAAAACCCTCCTCTCTCTATATATATATATATAGATAGATAGATAGATAGATAGATAGATAGATAGATAGATAGATAGATAGATAGATAGATAGATAGATAGATAGATAGATAGATAGATAGATAGATAGATAGCTTTAAAGGCTTGAAGACTCATGTTTGGGGGTTGGAAAGGAGGGGTGTAGCGATACACTAAGTTTTTGATTATTATGCAGGCATAATGTTCGTTTGTGTCACGACCCGATTTCTCGGTCATGATGGCACGTACAACCCCCCAGTAGGCGAACCAATCTTCGTAGCCCAGAACGGTTAGTAATGAGCTACTTTCTAACAGTTTAAGCGGAAGAACAAATAAATAAGCTGAAGCAAGGTAACAAGATGAACAAACTGGATAACTGGAGTAATATAAATACAAAACGGAAGTTAAACCAACCCAAAATCTGGTATCATAGTGTATAAGAGCCGAACTACAACAGGAGTACAAAAGGTCCAAAAGAAATATATACATAAGTTGTCTCCGAATAGTAACAGAGTACAGAATATACAAATGGTAGACCAAGTCAAGCTCTGAATGCCAAGAGCTCACCCTCAGCCTGGATGATCCAAAATAAGCTGCCCGCACGAGTCTCCGGCGCTCTAACGGCGATGGCCCACACCAAGATCTGCACCAGAAGATGCAGGGGATAGGGTGAGCACCAAATGCGAAGCATAAGGTACCCAGTAGGTATCATAGGCCGACTGGGCACATAGAAAGTAAAAGAATAGTAGCAGGCAGAGTAGAAACAAACAGTCACAGAAATCAATGATAAAGTACACAGGAACTAGCCCAGAGGAAAGTCAACCGAAAGCAACAAGCAAGGCTAGCAAATAGAATATATACATGGCAAACATAGGTGAAAAGAGAACGACGCACCTGGGATCCTCGCAAAAATAGTATATAGAGATAAGTTCTAGCAAGGGACGGTATACCGGTAACCTCAAGTATATAGAATGAGAGAGAAGGATAAAATAGACATGCTCGATAAATAGAATGAATAAACACCCAAACCATGCCAATTCTCAAATCCATAAGTAAGAGTCTAGCAAGTCCAATCCCACACTTATAACCGTAGTAGAGAACAAATCCATAATTAAGTAAAGAGAGTCTACCTACATTCCCCCGCCCGCCCATACAATCGAGGAAGTAAAGAGAGTCTACCTACAGTCCCCCGGCCGCCCATACAACTGAGGAAAGCATTCAAGTAAAAACAAACCCTCCGGCCGCCCATACAACCGAAGCGTACAATCAACAAATAACAAACAAGGGTGGTACCTCAAACAATGTATGTTGTGATGCATGATGACCTCAGGGTGTAATAGAATCTCTATATGTACTTCCTTCGGTGCCGATCAGACCCAGCAGGCAGGTTCCATTGAAGGACTCAGCCCATATACCTCTACTCTACCGTATACCCTTCGCCTCGGCACAGGCGTCCCGAAGCCTCTGGCCCGGAGCGGCAAGGTCCATTGAGGTCCCCGACCCTATACTAAAACTCAGAATCAAAATGTGCCCTCCGAAATCGAGTTCGGGTTCTAGCTAGTGGATAAGTCTCAAATATACATGCCTAGACCATGTCTAGGACTAAAACAGTGGAAAAGATGTCTCCAAAACCCTTCTAAGGTTTCCTGGGCACAACCGGGTCTAAAATAGTAGTAAAATCTCTCAGATGCTCGACCCAACCGAGCCTAAAGCCAATTCAAATCAGTGAGAAAACTCAGCTAGCACTCTGACCCGATCGAGTCTAGCAATAGTAGTAAATCATGATAAAACCATATTTTTAACCTTCTTTTACCCCAAGAAGATCCACATATCAAGTCAAATCATTTCCAAATCTAGTTTCATCAAAAATGGCCCCCCGGGGCCATGCAAGGTTTAGAAAATCAGTTTCCATAGGCCCGAAGCCAGAAACCATAATAAAATATGAAAAAACTCTTTATATGCATGGAAATGATATGATCATCACAAATAGCTGCCCGACAACTCACAATCAACCTAACAGTCCTGCACAGGCTCTGAAGCTACTCAGCAAGCATAACCAGCCTAGAAGGATATTTCTATGTCCGGGACTCGCGGACATTCCCAATAATCCCACCGTCTATGTTCCAGAGTCAACAAGGCCTCATAGGACCACAAGGGTAATAATATCAATTAACAAGAATTCAACACACAACGGAGGAAAGAAACGGGACGGATCACAAAAGAGAGGTCAAGGTCTGTGGTACCAACCTAATAATCCAACCCAAGGATGCCAATTAGCACAATTTTACCCGATATATGCGAAGAGTAGGGGTTAAGTCATAACCTACCTGTCATCCGACGACAAGCTGTAGGAACGATGATATCCGAGGCCGAGCTGCTCTTAGAAGCTCTGAACGAGAATAAAACTATCAAATTCATGAATATAATGTTAAAATGAGTCTAACGGTACCCATATTGCTACAGTTGTAGCCGGGTTGATATCCAAGTCAAAAGAGGGCCTGCGAGGCCCACAATCTGAAACCAAAAATGAAAAGAGCCACGACGACCCCAATGGTGCCAAGAAGCTGTGCTCCAAATTTGAGCACAATTGGCCACGAGAAAGGGCACCAAATCAGCCCGCATAGATTGGGGATTAAGGAGTAGAAATTTATGAAAAAGAACGGAAATTGGGCAAGGATTACTTACCACAAAGGCAAAAACCCGAGTCAAGAAGGATAATTTACCACTCCCACGAGCATGCACCAGTTGGACGGCCAGAATTCACAAGCAAGAACTCAAGCTTAGAGAAGGGCATCAATGGAGGTTTTAAGAAATTTCAAGAGAAGAGAGAGCTTACCAAACGACGAAGAAGTGCGGAAAATCCACCCACAATCGACTTCTCAAGGCTTGGAATCAATATAGAGCAAATTATTGGAGAGAATTTAGAGTTTAGAGTGAGAAAAAGTGAGAGAGAATGCTGGAAAAATGAACTCCTAGCTTTATATAGCTGCTGGAAAATGGCCAGCGCCATCGGCGTTAGGCCAGCGCTAACAGCGCTGAAGAGGGGGCAGGCGCCTCAGCTCTATCGCGCTGGGAGAGGCGCGATCGCGCTGAAGGTTGGAAGGCGCTGAGGCGCGATTGTGCTGGCCTTGGCGCGATTGCGTTGAAGGATGGCCTGCAACTATTGTTCTGCAATTTCTCTAACACACCACGGGGTGTTCCGGGCACAATCGGAAACCGATACTCAAAAACCAATAATGCTAACAGAGTGGAAACGACATTCCAGACTCAAGGGAATTGATGAAACTCCCATACGAGGTCATTTTGGAGAAATATTGACCCAATTCAACACTAACGAAAAGGAACCCAAGGGCTCAAAATGAGTCAGGCTCACCCGGAACATGAACCAACCACCTTCCTAGCCCAAACTCAACATTCTAGAGCTGATGAAGTCGTCAGATTTTGAATCTGACACTCTGATCATCAAAAGTCACCCAAAGTTGCACTTTCAACTCCAAATGGCCGGAAAACTGAGAAAACCACACAAAACCCACACCAGAAGTTCTCAGGCCTCAACTAAAGGTCCAACTAGACCAAACTCATCGCTCCAGAGCTAACGAAACTGTCAGAATTCAATTCCGAGCACGTTACCTAAGAATGTTGACCAAAGTCAACGATATTCTAAGTTTACGCTCTAAAATAGGCAAACGATCAAAACGACCAAATGAATGGCCAGGGCACTGAACCACCAGTCCCAGCAAGACATAAATGACTTGGGGCTGCTGCAGGAAGGCTCTAACAGTGCAATAAATGCGTAAACACAAAGATGACCGGAAGGGTCATCACAACATCCACTACTAAAAAGACTTTCGTCTCCAAAGGTCAAGAAGAAGAGAGTACCTGAAGGCTCAAACAACTGCGGATACTGAGCATATAACTCACTCTCGGTCTCCCAAGTAGCCTCCTCGACCAGATGGTGCCTCCACTGAACTTTCACAACTAGAATCTCCATAGATCTCAACCTTCTGATATCTCTGGCTAAAATATCTATCGGCTTCTCCATAAATGATAACCTCTCATCTAACTGAATCAAATCCCAATGCAACACATGAGACTCATCTGCTACATACTGGTGCAACATTGAGACATGAAACACTGGGTGAATAGCTAAAAACATCAGAGGCAATGCTAACATGTTGGCAACACTACCAACCCTCTGCAGAATCTCAAACGGCCCAATAAACCTGGGGCTAAGATTGCCCCTCCGACCAAATCTCATCACGCCCTTCACGGGCGATATACGAAGGAAAACTAGGTCACCAACACTGAACTCCAAAGCACGAAGTCTACGATTAGCGTAGCTCTTCTGCCTACTCTGAGCTGCTCTAAGTCTATCCTAAATCAAACATACTCGGTCCAAGGAATCTCTAAGTAAGTCTGCACTCTGCGGTCTGGACTCCAACCCATCAAACCAACCAATCGGCGATCTGCAATGCCTACCGTATAAAGCCTCAAAAGATGCCATGCCGATGCTCGAATAAAAGCTATTATTATACGCGAACTTGGCCAATGGCACAAACTGATCCCATGAACCTTCAAAGTCAAGTACACAGGCCTGAAGCATGTCCTCCAGGACCTAAATAGTCCTCTTGGACTGGCTACCTGTCTGAGGGTGGAACACAGTACTAAGATGAACCTCCGTACCCAAATCCCTCTATATAGATCTCCAGAAATTAGATGTGAACTGAGTGCCGCGATCTGAAATGATAGACGTTGGGACCCCGTGCAACCGTACAATCTGATGAATGTAGATCTGAGCTAACTTTTTTGCCTCGTAAGTAGTCTAAACCGGCAAGAAATGCACTGACTTAGTCAGCCTATCCACGATCACCCAAATGGAATCAAATCTCCGAGTAGTACGAGGCAAACCCACAATAAATTCTATAGTAATACCTTCCCACTTCCACTCAGGAATGGGAAGTTGCTGCATCAAGCCACCCGGTCTCATGTGCTCGAACTTTACCTGCTGACAGTTCAAGCACCGAGATACAAACTCTGCCACGTCCCGCTTCATATCACCCCAATAGTAAAGCTGCCTTAGATCTCTATACATCTTCGTTGCGCTAGGATGAATAGAGTATCTGGAATAATGTGCCTCACGGAGTATCAACTGTATCAAATCACCAACTCTCAGAACATAAAGTTGACCCTCAAACCTCAGAACCCCATCAGAACCCAAGGTAGCCCGGCTGGGCTTACACCAAACCACCTGATCATGAAGGTCACACAAAATCTGATCCTTAAATTATCGGCTCTGAATCTGATCAACTAGAGTAGAATGAACCTCAACACTGGCAAGAACTCTGTTGGGATCCGATAAGTAAAGCCTAACCAAACGGTTAGCCAAGGACTGGATGTCCAAGGCCAACAGTCTCTCAGAAACTGAAAGTGAAGCTAGACTGCCCATACTCACCGCCTTCTGACTCAAGGCATCCGCTACCATGTTTTCCTTGCCCAGATGGTATAAAATAGTGAAATCATAGTCCTTCAGCAACTTAATCCACCTCCTCTGCCTCGAGTTCAGCTTGCGATGACTCATAATGTACTGAAGACTATGGTGGTCGGTGAATATCTCACAATGAACTCTATATAGATAGTGCTTCCAGATCTTGAGCGCAAAAACTACCGTCGCCAACTCTAAGTCATGAGTGGGGTAGTTGCGCTCGTGAACCTTCAGTTTCCTCAATGCTTATGCTATCACTCGACCCTGCTGCATCAACACACAACCAAGACCAACCCCTGAAGTATCACAATGCACGGAGAAACCCTGACCCTCAATCGGCAAAGTCAGAACTAGAGCTGAAGTCAATAAGGCCTTAAGCCTCTAGAAGCTATCCTCGCACTGATCAGACCACTAGAATGGAACATCGTTCCTAGTCAGCATAGTCAAGGGTGCTGCTATGGAAGAAAATCCCTCAACGAATCATCTATAATACCCGGCTAACCCAATAAAGCTGCGAACCTTGGTAGGAGTGGTAGGTCTAGGCCAATCACGAACTATAGAAAACTTACCCGGATCAACTCTAATCCCATCCTTAGACACCACGTGTCCTAGGAATGCAACAGACTCTAACCAAAACTCACACTTTGAGAACTTGGCGTAAAGTCGATGATCTCTCAAAGTATGAAGTACAGTCCTCAAGTGCTGATCATGCTCATCTCTACTCCTCGAGTATACTAGGATGTCATAAATGAAGACTATCACGAACATATCCAAGTACGGGCTAAGCACCCTATACATCAAGTCCATGAACGCAGCGGGGGCATTATTCAACCCAAAATACATATCCAAGAACTCATAGTGACCATGACGTGTCCCGAATGCTGTCTTAGGGATGTCCTCCACCCTAATCCTCAACTGATGGTAGCCGGACCTCAGATCAATCTTCGAAAATATGACAAAACCCTGAAGCTGATCAAATAAGTCACCAATCTTGGGCATCGGATACCTATTCTTCACTGTCAACTTATTCAGCTGCCGATAGTCAATACACATCCGCATCGACCCATCCTTCTTCTTCACAAAGAGGACAAGAGTACCCCAAGAAGACACACTCGGTCTAATAAACCCTTTAGCTAACAAATTCTGGAGCTGCTTCTTAAGCTCTCTCAACTCAGTAGGAGCCATACGGTAGGGAGGAATAGAAATGGGCCTGGTTCCTGGCTCTAACTCAATGGAAAAATCAATATCCCTCTCAGGTCGAAGGCCTGGCAGGTCAGTAGGAAACACATCTAGGAAGTCTCTAACCACAGGAACAGACTCAAGAGACGTAGGGTCAACACTAGCATCTCGCACATATGCTAGATAAGCTAGACACCCACTAGAAATCAACTTCCTAGCTCGAAGACAAGAGATGATCCCATATGGTGCATGGCTAACAGAACCCTGCCACACAACCGGGGACACACCGGGCATGGCTCTGGTAATGGTCTTGGCATAACAATCCAAAACTGCACGGTGAGGGGATAACCAATCCATGTACAGTATCACATCAAAGTCTAACATATCATGTATCATCAAGTCAACCTAAGTATCCAAATCACCAACGGAAATCACACAGGATCTCACAATCCGATCCACTACTAAAGAATCTCCTACTGGGTTGAAACAGAAACAAGAACAGACAATGGCTCACTAGCCAACCCCAAAAAAGGCAGAGAGTAAGAAGATATATATGAACAAGTTGATACAGGATCAAACAAAGCATAAGCTGGCTGACGACATACAAAAATCGTACTTGTGATCATAGCATCCGAGGCATCTGCCTCCGATCTCCCAAGGACAGCATAGAACTGACGACGACCTCACCCTGCACGATCGCCATCCCTATCACCTGCTCTACCATGTGGGGCACCACCCCTAGCCTGACCACCACCCTCTCTAGCCAGAGGCTGAACTGCTCGCAACGGCTCGGTCAGCTGAACTGTACCCTGCTAGGGGTAATATCTAGCGAAGTGACTTACTAGACCACAAGTGTAACAAGCCCCTGACGACCTACCCAGTTGGGATGAACCAGTAGAACCCGAATGGCCACCACGGCCTAATGCCCCAAAAGATGCACCCCTCGAAGACTGACCGCTCTGGCCCTGATGGCTACCCTGACCCTGCTCAAACTGAGACCCCAAAGCCTGAAGTGAAGCCTGAACTAGTCGACTAGACTGACCCTGATACTGATGTGGCTGATAACCTCGGCCCCATTGGCCGGAACCTCTACCACCATTCCTAGAACCACTGTAACCACCTTGATGTCGAGGTCTCTTATCTCTGGCCCCGGTGTCATGACGAAGTGAATCCTTAATTGTACGGGCATAGTCCATAATGGCCTGAAATGACCAACTGCTAACAACTAGTATCTCTGCAGGCTCTCTGAACTCTCTTCGCAGCCCCCAAACAAATCTACAAACCCTGTCAGTCTCAGTAGGCATAATCATGGACCCAAATGGAGCAACTGATGAAAACGCATCTCGTACTCTGAGATAGTCATAGAATCTTGGGAAAGTCTAGTGAACTCCTCTCTCTGATGCTCTCTGTTGTTCTGTGGCAAGAACTTGTCCATAAAGACCTCATAAAACACAGACCAGGTCAAGGGAGGTGACGTAGAAGGCCTGCAAGCAACCTGCGCTCTCCACCATAACTTCGCTGGACCCTCCAGCTAATATGAAATATAGCCAACCCCGTGAGTCTCCAATATCCCCAAGTGATGAAACATCTCCTCGCAGGTGGTGATAAAATCGTGGGGGTCCTGACCCTGTGTACCAGCAAATCTCAGCGGTGCCAAACTCAGAAACCTACCCGAGGCCTTCTGCTCCCTATCTGTCATGGCGGGGCGAGGAGAAAGAGGTTGGGTAATCGATAGGACTGGAACAACCTCAGCACGGGGAGCCGCAGTAACAGGCTGCGCTCCTGAACTTTGAACACCCAGGGCTTCCCCCTGAGCGGATGTTTGTGCTGCCTCATAAGGATGCTCCCCTATCATACCCAAGAGCTGAACAAGTAAACCCCGAACATCTGAAGACTGAGTTGGGGCCGAAGCTGGCATAGAAACCGATGTTGGAACTGTCACTGGATATGGTGGTACCTGGGCCATCCCCGAGTCCACATGTTGATGCTCTGGAACTAACTCTGGCTCGTAGTCATACTCCGGCTCTATATCAACCCTGTCAGCCCTAGCAGGCGCAGCTGCTCTGGGATGACCTCTAGCCTTGCCTTTGTGACCACCTCGACCTCTAGCTGGAGTCGGAGGTGCAGGGGCAGGAGGCTCTCCATCGCCTGAAGCTGAAGCTCTCGTACGAACCATCTGCGGAAGAGTGAACCAGAACAAATGAGATTTCCAGAAACCTTCAAGGATACTACACACGAAAGAGAAGCAAGAAAAGTCTATTTCCCTAAGATGTCACTATAGCCTCCCGAAGATTGAGCACGGATGTCTCTGCCTCGATCCGCAGGACTCTACTAGACATTGGCTCCTATATCGATGACACCAGCGAACCTAGGGCTCTGATAGCAAGCTGTCACGACTCGATTTCTCAGTCATGATGGCACCTACAACCCCCCTAGTAGGTGATCAAATCCTTGTAGCTTAGAACGTTTAGTAATGGGCTACTTTCTAACAGTTTAAGCGAAAAACAATTAAATAAGCAGAAGCAAGGGAACAAGATGAACAAACTGGATAATTGGAGTAATATAAATACAAAACAGAAGCTAAACCAACCCAAAACCTGGAATCATAGTGTATAACAGCTGAACTACAATAGGAGTACAAAAGGTCCAAAAGAAATATATGCATAAGCTGTCTCCGAATAGTAACTGAGTACACAATATACAAATGGTAGACCAAGTCAAGCTCTAAATGCCAAGAGCTCACCCTCAGCCTAGATGATCTAAAAATAGCTGCCCGCACGAGTCTCTAGCCCTTTAACGGCGATGGCCCACACCAAGATCTGCACCAGAAGATGCAGGGGGGTAGGGTGAGCACCAAATGCGAAGCATAAGGTACCCAGTAGGTATCATAGGCCGACTGGGCACATAGAAAGTAAAAGAATAGTAGCAGGCAGAGTAGAAACAAACAGTCACAGAAATCAATGATAAAGTACACAGGAACTAGCCCAGAGAGAAGTCAACCGAAAGCAACAAGCAAGGCTAGCAAATAGAATATATACATGGCAAACACAGGTGAAAAGAGAACGACGCACTTGGGATTCTCGCAAAAATAGTATATAGAGATAAGTTCTAGCAAGGGACGGTATACCGGTAACCTCAAGTATATAGAATAGGAGAGAAGGATAAAGTAGACATGCTCGATAATCAGAATGAATAAAAACCCAAGCCATGCCAATTATCAAATCCATAAGTAACAGTCTAGCAAGTCCAGTCCCACACTTATAACCGTAGTAGAGAACAAATCCATAATTAAGTAAAGAGAGTCTACCTACAGTCCCCCGGCCGCCCATACAACCGAGGAACGCATTCAAGTGAAAATAAACCCTCCGGCCGCCTATACAAACAAAGTGTACAATCAATAAATAGCAAACAAGGTTGGTACCTCAAACAATGTATGTCGTGATGCATGATGACCTCAGGGTGAAATAGAATCTCTGTTTGTACCTCTCCCGGTGCCGATCGGGCACAGCAGACAGGTGTTGACACCCAATTTTGACCTCCCTTAACCTTTCTCGGGCTGTTATTTTACTAGTTATTCTTACTTTTTAAGCTTAATTTCCCTCGCGTATTGCTTTTATTTACTAAATAAATCACGTATTTTATCGTCGTCTTGACAGTTTTTAAATTCATATGCAATTTACAAATATATAATTTAATTCTTAATTATTACTATTTTATCATAAATTTTGTACAATATTACATGTCATCAATTTTTACGTACAAAATGTATACGAAATTTATTTATAATTTTAAATAATATATTTTGGTTGTTATTTATTTGTTAATTATCGTTAGTTATTATTTTATCTATTAAATTACATATGCAGTATGTTATTAATTAAATAGCAGCCTAATTCTAATTTTCTTCCCAATTTATTTAAATTGTAGCCCTTATCTATCCAATTCATTTCAATTATAGCCTAAAATTGAGCCAATCTGGCCTAATTTTAATTTCAAATCTGACCTAGGATGAGCTCAAATCTTAGCCATTGATCTAATACGATCAACGGCCAAGATTAAAGCTCACCTTCTCTTACCATTTAATCACACCACCCCCCAAACCCTAACACCATTCTCCTCCACCGCCCCCTCAAGCTCTCTCTCCCCTCTTTCTCCCTCCTCACCGCCGCCACCATCGCCGCTGAGCCTCGGCGGTCAACAACAACGCCGGCACCACCCTCCCCCTTCGCTGCCTCTCTCTTCCTCCTCTTTCTCCTATTTCTACTCCGTCGGACCCGCCGACGAAACAGCGGCGAGTACCGCCTCTGGTTCTGGTGCCCGACCAACAAAGCTCCACCGCCAACCACCATGCAACTCCGCCTCCTCCTCGTTCTCCACCAGCAAACTCTCTCCGCTAAAACCCCACTGGTTTCGATGGAAAACCCCACAAACGGCCACCTCAAGTTGTTGACCCCCACCGTCGGCAAAACCCCGACGAACCACCACCATGTCCGGATAAACGAAGGAGACATCATTGATTTTTTTTGGCTAAGTGTGGATTGGTTTTGAGATCTATGGAATCTGGTCTGCCATTTTGGTCATTGTCGAACTTGGGAGTTCCCTTGGGATATCACGAATCCATTTTTCGGTTTGGCTTCTTTCATTGTTCAATTCTGTCACATCCTTCTTTCTGTTACCAGATTATGTGATGTGAAAGTGGTAAATTTTGACTGCGAATTTGTGCTTGAATCTCATGATAATGGACTGTCATGTGTAAAAATCACCAATTTTTTACGAGTTTTACTTCTAAGCTTAATTCTGAAAATTCTATTATGTGTTTGTTTTTGTAAAATTGATATATAAGCATGTTAGATATTGTTGCTGTGTTCTAAACCTGAAACTGGTGAGTGTCTTTGTATTGAATTCAATTCCCCCCAATGTATTAATCCATAGCTTGTTTACCAGTTGATTGAAATAATAGATTTTGTGACTCTGAAAATTCATGCTTAGTTCTAAGTTTGTCTTATATGGGTTGTTTATGAGCATGAGAGTAGAATGATCTCCATGATATCCATTGCTTGATCGACTCTGTGAGCAGGGATCCTTTATGCTTGTTATTTGATTACTGTCAGTCGTAATTGATTGGCTTAAGCATGATCTATATTTCCCCTCCTTTGCATGTTTAGAACAATCATGATTCTTTGTCTATCTTTTAAAGCAAATGGACTCGTCTGTATCTTTTTCTTTCAAGTTCAAATTATGAACAACATGTCATCTATTGATTGATTTATCTTCCTTATTTTGAATTAGTACTTGGATAATTTTGGCATACGTTGACGTGATTGGTTCAATTACCTGATTTCAGAAAGAGATTTTGGTATTGACAGCTTAGTTATTTATTTAGTTATGGTAAAATCAAACTCATTTTGTATTTTAATTGATTTTGTGTGTTAATTAAGGAAAAGATTTCCTTTGCTGGATTTTCTTTATTCTTGTATAACTTTATTCACTCTCTCTTTATGGTAAATTTGTGATTTGGCTATTGTAATTAAGGTAAAAAAGATTCCTTGATTTATTCTGTGAATTATTTCTTTCCTTAATCCAAGTCTTATTCTTTCACTATAAAAGCAACCCTCTATTTGTATTATTTCGGGGACTTTGCCACACTACTCACTCTCATATTTTAGAATTTTTCCTCTTGGCTGATAAGTTGACTGATTGCTAAGTGTGGGACTTCGAGTATTCTCTTGTTTGTTTGCGGTTAACTGGTTAGTTTCTATCGATGTAGATTTAAATTTATATACATGATCACTTGTAACTTTAAATATGTGTATTAGTCCAGCTATGCTTATCTATGCTTATCTATAAATCATTAGAGAGCATGTCTATAGGATTGCACCTAGAATTTGCTTCATGTTGGCTTTGATATGTTTTCTCGTTCATGAGCTATTAAATAGATTAGCTATCTCTTGTTTATGTTGGCTGTTGGTTAATTTATATGAGTACACTCTTGGTTTGTCTTTGTGGTATTTGGGTGGAATAGGGAGGTCCTAATACATCCCTATTCCTTGACATAAGCACTGCCTAGGATCCGTGAGATCCTCAGGAACTTGACACGTCAAGGGTGGGCCTTATGGGCTGAATTAGGATCCTCCAAACTCTACGTTCATATTTAACAGGTTGAATGAAGATGGGAAACGATGAAGAGTTGCCTGGGATTGATAGATCTTTATAGAACTTTAGATTTTATTAATTATGTTATGCTTTTATATTCATTCATTCGGGCCTGTAATAATTATTGTATAAACTCTGATGACGTAATGAATACTTAAGGGACTGCTATGGGGGAGGGGCAAACTACGTGCTACCTGTTTTTATCCAATTGAAAACGTAGAAAGCATGACTATAGATACTAACTAAATGGCTTGTTAATTTCACTTAAAATGGCATATCAACAGGTTTAATAAGGAATTTCCCGAATATAGCAATCTGGTATGCTAGTTGTTATGTACGTCTTAAATTCAAGTTATGATTCTCACGTTCCTTGCATGCTCGTACAACTTTCACTTTTGCATGTTACTTGTAATTTCTGCCGAATAACTAATATAACATAATTAGTTACCATGTCTATAGGATGCAAAAAATCTATTTTTAGCATAATTAAGTTAGTTATCATGATGCATCAAATCAGTTTCAACATTTAAAATAAATTAGCTATCATGCATACAGTAGTTAAATCAGTTTCAATTTCTGCATATTAAATTAGAAACCATGCCTATAGGGTTTAAACCTGTTACAGCAAATTAATTAGTTTAGAGATCATGCCTATAAGTTAAAACCTGTTTTAGCATTTTAAATCAGTTGGGCTATCAATTTCAACATGCTACAGCAGTTTTCGCACATCAAATTAGAAATCATGCATGCAGGATTTAACATGTTAAAAACCTTGCTTACAAGTTTACTCTAGCTTCAGCATATAATTTAATTAGCCATCATGTCTATAGCTTTAAAATAGTTTCAGTATGTTAAATAACCAATTATCATGTTGTAAGGTTAGATTTATTTTCAGCATGTTAAATAATCAGAGATTCTGCTCATAGGTCTCAAATAATAAATTTTCTGCAGTATTATTAGAAATCATGCCCACATGTTCAATAAAAACTGCCAATTTTCTGCATCGTTAATCACTAGAGACCATGTTCATAGGTTTTAACCATATGAAAATGTTAATCTTTGAAGCATTGTTTGATTACTTATTTTAACATCGGTTAAGAGGTATGTTTGAGACTGTTATGTGCTACTTGTTTAAAGTCCCTTCTTGTTTTGCTTGACGCTTTTCCATGTCTAATTAGGAAACCTAAGATTTTATTTGTCTAGTCCCATACCCAAATAGTAAGTCCAAATGCCTCTTGGACATTAAGTCGGGACGGGTAAACATCTTAAGACGCGTTAGTATTTTTCATTTGTTTAGTGCGCTCTCAGGATAATAATCTTAATAACTCACCTAGGCGGGTATATAGACGGATATGATGGAAATCGACCCGAGCAGAATACGACAATATCTTTGGAATTGTCTCCGATAATGAGCCGGGCGCTGATCCGAATAGGTTAAAATTAACCTAAGTTTGTTTCTTTTTATTTGTTTGGGGTAGTCAACTAAGTCACTTAGTAATTAGGTCCCTTTTCCTATATCATTGTGTCACTTCTGACTTCTCGCTTATCTGATTTTTTCGCTTATTTATTTATTACGTTAACTCATGCATGATTTTCTCATTTAAGATTTTAGTAATAAAATTGGCTTAAATACTTGTTTTAAATGAGGTCTTACTTGTTTGATTATATAGTCTTTAGTTTAATTAATTGACCCATTATTTATCACCTATTCCCACATAAATAACGAATTCGGCAGGGACCCACATTTGTGGACCTCGAAAGGTGCTTAACACCTTCCTTTCTAGGTAACTTGAACCCTTACCCGATTCTCTGGTTGCGTAGACTTAAAATAAAACCTAATTTAATTGTAATTAGTTAGAACGGCGCCCTAACGCGCCTTAAATTCGTTAGGTGGCGACTCTTCACGCTCTCTTCCTGAAAGAGAGTTGTCACGTCGAAACCCGCTTTTCCGCGAGGAAAAACGGGGCGCGACAGAATGGCGACTCTGCTGGGGATACTTAGGTTCTAACCATTACGGGTTTGTATTTTATGTGGGATTTCGTGTTTTATTTATCTCTGTTTTGTCACCTTTATAGGATTCAATTTGTTTTTATTTTTATTTTATTTTTTTTTTTTAAAAAAGGAAATTTATGATTAATCCCTTTTTCCTTTCTCCCTTATTCGTTTCCTTAAATGATCGAGTTTGTTTCATGCTTAATATCTTTTCTTATTCTCCTTACGTGTTTTCATACTAGTATTTCATGATTAGTTTATTATTTATTTTGTCTAGTTATTCAGTATATCTCATGTTGCATTTATTCCTTTCCCTTTAGTTATTTACTTTTATTTCTTGATCTGGCTTTATTTATGTTGTTATTGTAAACTATTCATGTGTTATCGTTTTTCACTATATGCTACATGTTACTGCTTTTCATAACTGTCATTCCGCTCATATCTCTCCCACTTGGGAACTTCACACTTTCACACACTATACACGTGAGTTGTGCCTTTGCACTTCTCCAAAATTCTTTCAAACACCCATTTTAAAGAGTTGGCATAAACGTGGGGTGAGCGGATAGTTTTGCTACCGTGTGACCACGTGCCTCCTCGCATAGGAAAACCTTGAGTCTGTGTCCATCCAAATCTTGGAAATCTAAGATAGCGTTGTGCCCACCTCTTATAGTTAACTCATGCATGTATTAACTATAAGTGGGTGTTCGTGACACCAAAATGATGCATATATTTATTTGCTAGTGCTAATCTTTTATATTTACGTTATCATTATTGTCTTAGCCTATCTCTTACTCTTAGAATTTCAAGCTTTAGGCGACGTCAAAATTCATTTATTTGCACTTGATGCAAGTAATTTTGTAGTACCGTACCTTTTTCCTTTAGGCCCAAATCATACAATCTTAGGGCCTAGTCAAATCCTCCTTTATTCTAACGTTATAATTTGAGCTTGTCCTCTAGAAATCTTATTTTGACATGCAAATCATCTCTTGATTTGATCTAATCCTTGATAGGATATCCTAGACCCCTTTCTAACCTCTTGGGGTAATTGGTTACCTTTAGAATATCCTTGACTCATCGCGTTATACATGGACATATTATTTTCTCTGTCAAAATCTCATTTATTTGGGTCCATATTTCATCGTAAGAATCATCAACATTCGAGTCATCTTTCAACTCTCGCAACTTTTGAGTTGTATAGATCCTTCATAACCTCAATTCAATTCTGAAAAAAATCGTAATCTGTTACTCAGATAAATAAGGCATTCCACTCTATGGCTCCATAATATTGTTCTTCATAAGATATTTTCTTTCGTGCATCATGAATCTACTTCTCCTAAGGTTGACTAAAGTTGAATGTTAGATGTGGAGAGAGCTCTAGTGTTCAACAATAATCAACCTTGTTCATCCTACGACTCCCTTGTCTCTTAAGATTTCATCCTAGTATCGTGCCGAACCTTCGAAATCATAAGTTTTGTTACTATCATAAATTTCGTGCAAAGCTCAAATCTCTGCGTTTAAATCACTCTTTAAATTTTAATTCTCGTCCGTTTTGGGCGTCTTTTATTTTTAAGTATCATTATCATTATCATCATTATTATTCAATGTTTCAAGCTTATGTATGCTACATGATAATTTTATTTGTGTTTAATTTTGCTCAAAGGTTGTCTAGCGTTTGAACATCGATTCGACTAAGAATCTGCAATATGACAAATATGCTCAGTATTCGAAAGAAAGCTAGTCTTCTTCCTTCTAGCTCCAGGCAAAACACTTTTTGGACTATATCTCCTCTCTCCGTCCCTACTCATACACTCCCTAAACAAATATCTTCAGCCCACATTGATCGCAGTACTTTACCGAGCATGATTATATCTGGCAAAGATGAGAACAACAAGCTAGGTGCATTGCAAAAAAGGATTCATGATTTAGAGGAGAGGGTGGATGAAAAATTACGCTCTGAAAATGTTTATGACCTGAGGTATAAGAAATTATGTCTACATCCAGGAATTGAATTGCCACTAGGGTACAAAGTTCCAAGATTCAATGTGTTTGATGGGCATGGAGATCCAATCACACATCTTAAGGATTATTGCAGCAGATTGGTTGGAATAGGACATAACGAGGCTCTTCTTATGAGGTTATTTATTCAGACTTTATCGGGAATAGCACTCACATGGTATGTCAAACAAGACTTTGACAAATGGTATTCGTGAGAAAATATGGCTCGAGACTTCGTAGAACAATATAAGTTCAACATTAAGGCCGATGCAACTATGCTAAATTTGCTCGGATTAAGAAAATTGAATCACGAGTCTTTTGAGGAATATGTAACACGATGGAGATTAGAAGCTTCTAAAGTGCGTCCTTCAGTACCTGAAGAAGAATTGGTACAAACCTTCATAAGGTCACTCGATGGTGTATATTATGAATCATTATACTTCGCAAGTATTCAAAGCTTTGATAATCTAATTCGAATTGGGAAAGAATTAGAATATGGCATTCAGACGGGGAGAATTAATGATGTTTCTACAATACAAGCCGTTTTTCAAACATCGAAGAGCTCACAGGATGAAAAAGGAAATAAGATATTGACCCCTATACCTCAAACACAATATCATCAAAAATTTGAACAAGTCCATGCCATTTTTGATGAGCGTCCCCAGTCGTATAACCCACAAAGTTCTCCAGAGGTGTATCAGGCACCCGATTCTTCTCCACAAAAAGGGATAAAACTTCGCACATTTACTCCTTTAACGGAAACTTTGTCGAGTATATTTCAAAGGTTGTGGGCTCAAGGTGTGTTGAAACCAATAAGAGGATGGATTCCCAGGTACTCATCTCCATGTTTTGATCCACTCAAAAGTTGTGTTTATCACTCAAATATTCAAGGTCATGATATCGAAGAATGCTCAGCATTGAGGCACAAAATTCAGACTCTGATTGAGAAGGGCAAAATAAAAGTGCAAAGATCACTAAACAGTAATCCTGTCATGATAAATGCAGTCATTGTTCAAGGTGATCCAACAAAAATATTTCCAAGACATTTAACAAGGAACCGCAAGCTACATCAAAGGAATTGATGAGAACAAGACTCTCATATACAAAGTGTTATTATACTCTATTTGTCCGACTTATGATCAATAAACTTTTTCTGCTTTTATTCACTCTCTTTTGTATTCCTGAACTACATTTGACCTGATTTCCATTTGGATATGTAGGCAGCTCATTATTGGGTTCGGTCTTAATCTAATAAAAATTTCTTCCCCTTTCACTTTCAAATCGATTTGGTCTTGACCAAGCTATCCACTCATTAAGCCTAAATTCTTTTGAGCGGCCAATAATATCATAATGCAGATTCAAAATTAGGATCGTGATGGTCAAGCGCAAGGCAACCATATCTTTTGTGCTAATATTTTCTTTGAGTGAAGCAGGAATACATGAAAATATTGTCTGAGTTTTGAGAAACTTTAAAAATTTCTGCAAATCGGAGGCAATCTTTCGATATGGGAAGACCTGCATAAAGTATTTTATTTTAAACTGGGGCAGAAATTTTTGAGAAGTCCTCAAAAATTTTACCAAAATACATGGCGAGCTCGAATTCACAGAATCAAAACAATGCAAAGAGGCAAAGACGAGTTAAGGAATAACAAGGGTAAATCACAATTTATTTATTTTTTTCGCAATCAAGAAAAATCGTCACCAAGAGATGCTCTGCTTCCTCTCGCATCTTACGCAAAGGCTAAGATGTTCTATCCTTATACTTTTGAATATGCTACTTTTGGCCACTAAATACTTGAATTGAGCCACTAGCATTTAGTTAAGCTACTTTTGATTCGTTGAATATGAAAATCAGATTATTATTGCTACTAAGTAATTAAATTGTGTTATTACCGAGCTACTAATATTCAGGCTCGTTCGCCTTACAAAGGAACACTTCAGGCTTGTTCAACTTACAAAGGGACATTCAGGCTTGTTCGCCTTACAAATGAACATTCAGGCTCGTTCGCCTTACAAAGGGACATTCAGGCTGGTTCGCCTTACAAATGAACACTTCAGGCTTGTTCGCCTTACAAATGAACAGTCAGGCTTGTTCGCCTTACAAATGAACATTCAGGCTCGTTCGCCTTACAAAGGAACACTTCAGGCTTGTTCGCCTTACAAATGAACATTCAGGCTCGTTCGCCTTACAAAGGAACACTTCAGGCTTGTTCGCCTTACAAATGAACATTCAGGCTCGTTCGCCTTACAAAGGAACACTTAGGCTTGTTCGCCTTACAAATGAACATTCCGGCTCGTTCGCCTTACAAAGGAACACTTCAGGCTTGTTCGCCTTACAAATGAACATTCAGGCTTGTTCGCCTTACAAATGAACATTCAGGCTCGTTCGTCTTATAAAGGGACACTTAGGCTTGTTCGCCTTACAAATGAACATTCAGGCTCGTTCGCCTTACAAACGTACATTCAGGATCGTTCGCCTTACAATAAGACATCTTCTTTTGGCCCTACAAAATATATAAATCATTTTTTTTATATATAAAATCATTACGTACTAATATCTACAGGTTTAACAACTGATGATTTCTTTTCAAAGGTTTAAACTGGGGCAGAATTTTTGAGGTTCCTCAAAAATACTGCAACAACATTAAAGCGATAAGCTTTCTCACCTCTTCTCTTCATTATTATTACTATTTTGCGCCATATTAGTCAATACTTCTCTATATTAATGAGCTAACAATTTTATCTAGTTGTGCAGGCAAGACAAGAAGCAGTTGAGAGAAATTCTTCAAAGCATAATTCTTTATTCGTAAATCATATTCACATTCCATTTTGCTCATACTCTAACCTTGTCAACTCGTGCCAACTATGTCTTCGTCCAGAAGTTCGATTGTATATCTTCTCTAGAAGCCTCGTTCTTTTCTAAATCTAGAACTACACGCGGCCTGATTCTCGTAAGACCCGAGATATGTAGGCGACTTGAAACTGAAGTCTCGGCCACATCATTTTCACAACCCTCTCTTGTTTCTTCTGATCGTCCTCCGGGTCGAACAAAATTGGCTACTAGTCAACATTCCTTGCCCGCCAATTCATCCTTCATTCCCGAGCAAGGAAGGGGCAGCTGTTGACACCCAATTTTGACCTCCCTTAACCTTTCTCGGGCTGTTATTTTACTAGTTATTCTTACTTTTTAAGCTTAATTTCCCTCGCGTATTGCTTTTATTTACTAAATAAATCATGTATTTTATCGTCGTCTTGACAGTTTTTAAATTCATATGCAATTTACAAATATATAATTTAATTCTTAATTATTACTATTTTATCATAAATTTTGTATAATATTACATGTCATCAATTTTTACGTACAAAATGTATACGAAATTTATTTATAACTTTAAATAATATATTTTGGTTGTTATTTATTTGTTAATTATCGTTAGTTATTATTTTATCTATTAAATTACATATGCAGTATGTTATTAATTAAATAGCAGCCTAATTCTAATTTTCTTCCCAATTTATTTAAATTGTAGCCCTTATCTATCCAATTCATTTCAATTATAGCCTAAAATTGAGCCAATCTGGCCTAATTTTAATTTCAAATCTGACCTAGGATGAGCTCAAATCTTAGCCATTGATCTAATACGATCAACGACCAAGATTAAAGCTCACCTTCTCTTACCATTTAATCACACCACCCCCCAAACCCTAACACCATTCTCCTCCACCGCCCCCTCAAGCTCTCTCTCCTCTCTTTCTCCCTCCTCACCGCCAGCCGCCAACCAAATCGCCGCTGAGCCTCGGCGGTCAACAACACCGCCGGCACCACCCTCCCCCTTCGCTGCCTCTCTCTTCCTCCTCTTTCTCCTATTTCTACTCCGTCGGACCCGCCGACGAAACAGCGGCGAGTACCGCCTCTGGTTCTGGTGCCCGACCAACAAAGCTCCACCGCCAACCACCATGCAACTCCGCCTCCTCCTCGTTCTCCACCAGCAAACTCTCTCCGCTAAAACCCCACTGGTTTCGATGGAAAACCCCACAAACGGCCACCTCAAGTTGTTGACCCCCACCGTCG
>QJPP01002998.1:0-93995 GCA_003996215.1 Jaltomata sinuosa | reverse complement strand
CCCATACTCAACAATCTGGAGCTGATGGAATTGTCGGATTTCGAATCCGACACTCCGATCATCGAAAGTCACCCAAAGTTACACTTTCAACTCCAAATGGCTTGAAAACAGAGAAGGCAATACCAAACCCACACCGGAAGATCTCAAGCCTCAACTAAAGGTCCAACTAGACCAATCTCAACGCTCCAGAGCTAACGGAACTGTCAGAATTCAATTCCGAACACGTTAGCTAAGAATGTTGACTAAAGTCAACGATATTCTAAGTTTAATATCTAAAACAGGCAAATGGCCAAAAAAACCAAACGGACAACCAGGGCACCAAACTACCGGTCCCAGCAAGCCATAAATGACTTAGGGCCCCTACAGGAGAGCTCCAACAATACAACAAATGCGAAAACAGAAAGATGACCAGAAGGGTCATCACAATATCCACTACTAAAAAGACTTTCGTCCTCGAAAGTCAAGAGGAAGGGAGTACCTGCAGGCTCGAACAACTGCGGATACTGAGCACGCAACTCACTCTCGATCTCCCAAGTAGCCTCCTCGACCGGATGCTGTCTCCACTGAACCTTCACAATCAGAATCTCCCTAGATCTCAATCTCCTGATATCTCTGGCTAGAATAGCTATCGACTCCTCAACAAATGACAAAATCTCATCTAACTGAATCGAATCCCAATGCAACACATGTGACTCATCTAGCACATACCGGCACAACATCGAGACATGAAAAACTGGGTGAATGGCTGAAAACATCAGAGGCAAAGCCAACATGTAGACAACATTACTAATCCTCTGTAGAATCTCAAACGGCCCAATAAACCTGGGGCTAAGCTTGCCCCACCGACCAAATCTCATCACGCCCTTCATGGGAGATACTCGAAGGAAGACCAAGTCACTAATAATGAACTCCAAGGCACGAAGTCTATGATCAGCGTAGCTCTTCTACCTACTCTGGGACGCTCTAAGCCTATCCTGAATCAAACGAACTCAGTCTAAAGAATCTCTAAAAAAATCTATATTCTGCGGTCTGGACTCTAACCAATCAAACTAACCAATCGGTAATGCAATGCCTACCATACAAGGCCTCGAAAGGTGCCATGTCGATGCTCAATTGGAAGCTATTATTATAAGCAAACTTGGGCAAAGGAACAAACTAATCCCATGAACCCCCAAAGTCAAGTACACAAGCCCGTAGCATGTCCTCCACGACCTGAATAGTCCTCTCGGACTGGCGATTTGTCTGAGAGTGGAAAGCGGTACTAAGCTAAACCTCCGTACCTAAATCTCTTTGTATAGCTCTCTAGAACTGAGACGTAAACTGAGTGCCGCAGTCTGAAATGATAGAAGCTGGGACCCCGTTCAACCAAACAATCTCACGAATGTAGATCTGAGCTAGCCTTTCAGCACCGTAGAAAGTTTGAACCGGTAAGAAGTGTGCTGACTTAGTCAGCCTATCAACGATCACCCAAATAGATTCAAACCCATGAGAAGTACGAGGTAAACACACAACGAAGTCCATAGTAATACCTTTCCACTTCCACTCAGGAATGGGAAGTCGCTGCATTAAACCACCCGATCTCATGTGCTCGAACTTCACCTGCTGACATTTCAAGCACCGAGATACAAACTCTTCTACATCTCGCTTCAAACCACACCACCTGTAAATCTATCTCAAATCTCTATACATCTTCTCCGCGCCAAGGTGAATGGAGTATCTAGAACAATGTGCCTCACAGAGTATCAACTGAATCAAGTCATCAACCCTCAAAACACAAAGTCGATCATCGAATCTCAGAATACCATCAGAACCTAAAGTAGATCGGCTGGCCTCACCCCAAACTACCTGATCATGAAGGTCGCACAAACTCTAATCCTCAAACTGTTGGCTCTGAATCTGATCAACTAGAGTAGAACGGACCTCAACACTGGCAAGCACTCTACTAGGATCCGACAAGTCAAGCCTAACCAATCAGTTAGTGATGGACTGGATGTCCAAGGCCAACGGGCACTCAAAAAGTGAAAGTAAAGCTAGGTTGTCCATACTCACCGCCTTCCGACTCAAGGCATCCGCTACCATGTTTGCCTTGCCTGGATGGTATCGAATAGTGAAATCGTAGTCCTTCAGTAGCTCAATCCATCTCCTCTGCCTCGAGTTCATCTCCCACTGAAGACTACGGTGATTGGTGAATATCTCACAATGAACTCCATATAAGTAGTGCCTCCAGATCTTGAGCGCGAAGACTACTGCCGCCAACTCCAAGTCATGAGTAGGGTAGTTGTGCTTGTGAACCTTCAGCTGTCTCGACGCATATGCCATCACTCGACCATGTTGCATCAACACAGAACCAAGATTGACCCCTGAAGCATCACAATACACGGAGAAACTCTAACCCTCAACCAGCAAAGTCAGAACTAGAGCTGAAGTTAATAAGGCCTTAAGCCTCTGGAAGCTATCCTCTCACTGATCTGACCACTGGAATGGGACATCCTTCCTAGTCAGCATAGTCAAAGGTGCTGCTATGGAAGAAAATCCCTTAACAAACCGTCTGTAGTACCCAGCTAACCCAATAAAGCTACGGACCTCAATAGGAGTAGTAGGTCTAAGCCAATCACGAACTGCAGAAATCTTACCCGGATCAACTCTAATCCCATCGTTAGACACCACGTGTCCTAGGAATGCCACTAACTCAAGCCAAAACTCACACTTTGAGAACTTGGCATAAAGCTGATGATCTCTCAAAGTCTGAAGTATAGTCCTAAAATACTGCTCATGATCGTCCCTACTCCTCGAGTATATCAGAATGTCATCAATGAAGACTATCACAAACATATCCCAGTACGGGCTAAGAACCCTATGCATCAAATCCATAAAGGCTGCGGGGGAATTAGTCAACCCAAAAGACATCACCAGGAACTCATAGTGGCCATAATGTGTTTCCTGAATGCTATCTTAGGGATGTCCTCCACCCTAATCCTCAACTGATGGTAGCCGAAACTCAAATCAATCTTTAAAAACACGGCTGAACCCTGAAGCTGGTCAAATAAACCGTCAATCCTGGGAATCGGATACCTATTCTTCACTGTCACCTTATTCAACTTCTGATAGTCACACATCCGCATCGACCCATCCTTCTCATTTACAAAGAGAACAGGAGCACCCCAAGGAGACACACTCGGTCTAATGAACCTCTTAGCTAACGAATCCTGGAGCTTCTCCTTAAGCTCTCTCAACTCAGCAGGAGCCATACGATAGGGAGAAATAGAAATGGGCCTGGTGCCCGACTTTAACTCAATGGAAAAATCAACATCTCTCTCATGTGGAAGGCCTAGAAGGTCGGTATAAAACACGTCTAGGAAGTCTTTAACCACAGGAACAGACTCAGGGGACGTAGGGTCAGCAGTAGCATCTCGGACATATGCTAGATAAGCTAAACACTCATAGGAAATCAACTTCTTAGCTCGCAGGCAACAGATGATCCCAGATGGTGCATGGCTAACAGAACCCTACCACAAAACTGGGGATACACTGGGTACGGCTATGGTAACGGTCTTGGCATAACAATCCAAAACTGCACGGTGAGGGGATAACTAGTCCATGCCCAATATCACATCAAAGTCTAACATATCGAGTATCATCAAGTCAGCCCAAGTCTCCAAATCACCAACAAATATCACACAGGATCTCACAATCCGATCCACTACTAAAGAATCTCCTACTGGGGTCGAAACAGAAATAGCAATAGATAATGGCTCACTAGCAAACCCCAAACAAGGCAGAAAGTAGGCAGATATATATGAACAAATGGATCTAGGATCAAACAAAGCATAAGCTGGCTGACGACATACAGAAATTGTACATGTGATCACAGCATCTGAGGTCTCTGCCTCCGGTCTCCCAAGGACCGCATAGAACTGACGACTACCTCCACCTGCCCGATCGTCATCCCTACCACCTTCTCTGCCACATGGGGCACCACCCCTAGCCTGAAAACCACCCCCTCTAGCCAGAGGCTGAACAGCTCATAACGGCTTAGCCAGCTGAACTGTACCCTACTGGGGGCAATCTCTAGCAAAAAGGCCAACCACACCACAAGTGTAACAAGCCCCTACCGACCTAATCGGTTGGGATAAACCAGCAAAACCCAAATGTCCATCATGGCATGATGCCCCAGAAGTTGTACCCTTCGAAGACTGCCCGCTATAGCCCTGATGACTGCTCTGACCCTGCTCGAACTGGGTACTACCGAAAGTCTAAAGTGAAGCCTGAATCGGCCGACTGAACTGACCCTGGTGCTACTGTGGCTAATAACCCCGACCCTACTGGCCTGAACCTTTACCACCATGCTTGGAACCATTGTAGCCATCATGATATCGAGGCCTCTTATCTCTAGCCCCAGTGTCATGATGACGCGAATCCTCAACTGTACGGGCATAGTTCGCAATGGCCTAGAATGACCGACCGTTAGCAACTAGTATCTATGCAGGCTCTCTGAACACTCTCTGTATCCCTCAAATAAATCTATGGACCCTGTCCACCTCAGTAGTCATAATCATGGCTCCAAACAGAGCGAGCTGATGGAAATGATTCTCGTACTCTGAGAGAGTCATAGAATCCTGAGAAAGTCTAGTGAACTCCTCCCTCCGATGCTCTTTGTCGATTTGAGGCAAGAACTTAGCCATAAAGGCCTCATAGAACTTGGACCAGGTCAAGGGAGGTGATATAGAAGGCCTGAAAGCAACCTGTTCCCTCCACCATAACTTCGCTGGACCCTCCAGCTGATATGAAGTATTATAACCAACCCCGTGAGTCTCCAATAAGCCCAAATGATGCAGCATCTCCTCACGGGTGGTGATAAAGTCATGTGGGTCCTGACCTTGTGTACCCGCAAATCTTGGCGGTGCCAATCTTAGAAACCTACCCAAGGCCTTCTGCGCCATATCTATCATAGTAGGGCGAGGAGCAAGAGGCTGGGCAACCAATGGGGCTGGAACAACCTTAGCACGGGGAACCGCAGTAGCAGGCTGCGCTCCTGAACTTGGAACACCCAGGGCTGCCCCCTGAGCAGATATTTGGGCTCTCTCTAAAGGACACTCCCTTATCATACCCAAAAGTTGAACAAGTAAACCTCGAATATCTGAAGACTAAGTTGGGGCTGAAGCTGGCACAAAAACTGATACTGGAGCTAGTACTGGAGCTGGTGGTGCCTGGGTTGCCCCCGGGTCCACATGTTGCTACTCTAGAGTGAACTCTAGCTCGTAGTCATACTCTGGCTCTACCCCAACTCTAGCAGCTCTAGTGGGTGCTGCTGCTTTGGGGTGCCCTTGACCCCTACCTCTACCCTTGCGACCACCTCGACCCCTAGCTGGAGTCAGAGGTGTAGGGGCAGGAGGCTCTCCTTCGCCTGAAGCTGAGGATCTCGTATGAACCATCTGTGGAAGAGTAAACCAGAATAAGTGAGATTTCCAGAAACTTTAAAGGTTACTATGCACGATATAGAAACAAGAAAAGTCCAATTATTCCTAAGATGTCACTATAGACTCTCGAAGTTTGAGTACGGACGTCTCTGCCCTGATCCGCAGGACTCTACTAGACATTGGCTCCTATACCGATGACACCGGTGAACCTAGAGCTCTAATACTAAGCTTTCACAACCCGATTTTCTCGGTCATGACTGCACCTATAACCCCTCAGTAGGTGAACCAATCCTCGTAGCTCGGAACGGTTAGTAATGGGCTACCTTCTAACAGCTTAAGTGGAAGAACAAATAAATAAGCGAAAGCAAGAGAACAAGATGAATAAGCCAGATAACAGGAGTAATATAAATAAAAAGCGAAAGCTAAACCAAATCCAAAACCTGGTATCATAGCGTATAGAAGCCTGAACTACATAAAGAGTACAAGGGTCAAAAAGAAATATATATGCACATGCTGTCTCCGAGTAGTAACAGAGTGCTGAATATACAAAAGATAAACTAAAGTCAAGCTATGAACGCCAAGAGCTCACCCTCAGCCTGGATGATCCAAAAATAGCACCCCACACGAGTCTACGGCGCTCTAACAGCGATGGCCCAGACTAGGATTTTCACCAGAAGATGCAGAGTGTAGAGTGAGCACCAAATGCGAAGCATAAGGTACCTAGTAGGTATCATAGGCCGACTAGGCACATATAAGGTAAAAGAGCAATAGAAGATAGAATAGAAGTAAACAGTCACAGAAATCAATGAAAAGGTACACAAGAACTAGCCCAGAGGGAAGACAACAAAAAGCAACATACAAGTCTAGCAAGTAGACCATATACACAACAGACATGGGTGAAAGTAAAAACAACGCAGCTATGATCCTTGCCAAAAAGAGTATATATACATCAGCTCTATAAATAGACGGTATACCGGTAACCTCAAGTATAAAGTATGGGAGAGAAGCATAAAGGTAGACATGCTCGGGAAACAAAATCAATAACCAAGCTAATCATGACAATCTCAATCCAGAACTAATAACCTTGTGGTAACCAATCTCATACTTATAACTGTAATAGAGTAACAAGATTCTACCTATAGTCCCCCGGCCGCCCATACAACCGGGGAACGCAAAGAAGTGAAAACAAACCCTCCGGCATCCCATACTACCAGAGCGTACAATAAGCAAACAACAAACAAGGATGGAACCTCAAGCAATGAATGATATGATGCATGATAAACCTCAAGGTGAAATAGAACTCTGTACGTACCTCCTCCGGTGCTGATCGGGCCCAGCAAGTAGGTTCCATGGAAGGACACAGCCCATATACCTCTACTCCAAAACATGACCTCCCCTAAGCACACGCATCCCAAAGCCTCATCCTAGAGTGGCAAAGGTCCATGAAGGTCACAGACCCCATACTAAAACTCTAAATTGAAATGTGTCCTCTGAAATTGAGTCCGGGTTCAAACCAGTGGCTAAGTCTCAAATATGCATGCCTAGACCGTGTCTAGGACTAAAGCAGTGAAAAGATGTCTCAAAAACCCCTCCAAGGGTGCCCAGGCATAACCGGGTCTAAAACATTAGTAAAATATCTAAGATACTCGACCCGGCCGAGCCTAAACTCATTTCAAATCAGTAAGAAAACTCAACTAGCACTCTGACCCAGTCGAGTCTAGCAATAGTAGTAAGATCATGATAAAAACCATATTTTTCATCTCCCTTTTCCCCCAAGAAGATCCACGTAGAACATATACACAACAGGAACGGGTGAAAGTAAGAACGACGCACCTGGGATCCTTGCCAAAAATAGTATATATTCCTCAGTTCTAAAAATGGACAGTATACCGGTAACCTCAAGTATAAAGTATGGGAGAGAAGCATAAAGGTAGACAGGCTCGGGAAACAAAATCAATAACCAAGCTAATCATGACAATATCAATCCAAAACTAACAACCTTGCGGTAACCAATCTCAAACTTATAACTGTAATAGAGTAACAAGAGTCTACCTACAGTCCCCCGGTCGCCCATACAATCGGGGAATGCAAACAAGTGAAAATAAACCCTCCGGCATCCCATACTATCGGAGCATACAATCAGCAAACAACAAACAAGGGTGGAACCTCAAGCAATGAATGATATGATGTATGATAACCTCAGGGTGAAATAGAACTCTCTACGTACCTCCTCCGGTGCCGATCGGGCCCAGCAGGTAGGTTCCATGGAAGGACATAGCTCGTGTACCTCAACTCCACCGTATACCCTCTCCCCGGCATATGCAGCCAAAGCCTCAGGCCTGGAGTGACAAAGGTCCATGGAGGTCCCGGACCCCATACTAAAACTCAAAATTGAAATGTGTCCTCCGAAATCGAGTTCGGGTTCAAGCCAGTGGCTAAGTCTCAAATATGCATGCCTAGACCCTGTCTAGGACTAAAGCAGTGAAAAGATGTCTCAAAAACCCCTCCAAGGGCTCCCGGGCATAACCGGGTATAAAATATTAGTAAAATATCTCAGATGCTCGACCCGGCCGAGCCTAAAGTCATTTCAAATCAGTAAGAAAACTCTGCTAGCACTCCAACTCGATCGAGTGTAGCAATAGTAGTAAGATCATATAAAAACCATATTTTTAATCTCTTTTTTTCCCCAAGAAGATCCACGTAGAACATATACACGATAGGCACGGGTGAAACTAAGAACGACGCACCTGGGATCCTTGCCAAAAATAGTATATATGCATCAGTTTTAAATATGGACGGTATACCGGTAACCTCAAGTATAAAGTATGGGAGAGAAGCATAAAGGTAGACATGCTCGGAAACAAAATCAATAACCAAGATAATCATGACAATCTCTATCCAGAACTAACAACCTTGCGGTAACCAATCTCATACTTATAACTGTAATAGAGTAACAAGAGTCTACCTACAGTCCCCCAGCCGCCCATACAACCGGGGAACGCAAAGAACTGAAAACAAACCCTACGGCAAACCATATTACCGGAGCATACAATCAGCAAACAACAAACAAGGATGGAACCTCAAGCAATGAATGATATGATGCATGATAACCTCAGGGTGAAATAGAACTCTGTACGTACCTCCTCCGGTGCCGATCGGTCCTAGCAATTAGGTTCCATGTAAGGACACAGCCCGTATACCTCTACTCCAAAACATGACCTCCCCCCAGCACACGCAGCCCAAAGCCTCAGCCTAGAGCGAAAAAGGTCCATGGAGGTCCCAGACCCCATAGTAAAACTCTAAATTGAAATGTGTCCTCCGAAATTGAGTCCGGGTTCAAGCCAGTGGCTAAGTCTCAAATATGCATGCCTAGACCCTGTCTAGGACTAAAGCAGTGAAAAGATGTCTCAAAAACCCCTCCAAGGGTGCCCAGGCATAACCGGGTCTAAAACATTAGTAAAATATCTAAGATACTCGACCTGGCCGAGCCTAAACTCATTTCAAATCAGTAAGAAAACTCAACTAGCACTCCGACCCGGTCGAGTCTAGCAATAGTAGTAAGATCATGATAAAAACCATATTTTTCATCTCTCCTTTTCCCCAAGAAGATCCACGTAGAACATATACACAATAGGCACAGGTGAAAGTAAGAACGACGCACCTGGGATCCTTGCCAAAAATAGTATATATTCATCAGTTCTAAAAATGGATGGTATATCGGTAACCTCAAGTATAAAGTATGGGAGAGAAGCATAAAGGTAGACAGGCTCGAGAAACAAAATCAATAACCAAGCCAATCATGACAATCTCAATCCAGAACTAACAACCTTACGGTAACCAATCTCATACTTATAACTGTAATAGAGTAACAAGAGTTTACCTACAGTCCCTCGGTCGCCCATACAACCGGGGAATGCAAATAAGTGAAAATAAACCCTCTGGCATCCCATACTACCGGAGCATACAATCAGCAAACAACAACCAAGGGTGGAAACTCAAGCAATGAATGATATGATGCATGATAACCTCAGGGTGAAATAGAACTCTGCACGTACCTCCTCCGCTGCTGATCGGGCCCAGAAGGTAAGTTACATAGAAGGACACAACTCGTGTACCTCTACTCCACCGCATACCCTCTCCCCGGCACATGAAGCCCAAAGCCTCAGCCCTGGAGTGACAAAGGTCCATGGAGGTCCCGGACCCCATACTAAAACTCAAAATCAAAATGTGTCCTCCGGAATCGAGTCCGGGTTCAAGCCAGTGGCTAAGTCACAAATATGCATGCCTACACCCTGTCTAGGACTAAGAAGTGAAAATATGTCTCAAAAACCCCTCCAAGGGCTCCCGGGCATAACCGGGTATAAAATATTAGTAGAATATCTCAGATGTTCGACCCGGCCGAGCCTAAAGTCATTTCAAATCAGTAAGAAAACTCTGCTAGCACTCCGACCCGGTCGAGTCTAGCAATAGAAGTAAGATCATGATAAAAACCATATTTTTAATCTCCTTTTTCCCCAAGAAGATCCACATAGAACATATACACAATAGGCACAGGTGAAAGTAAGAACGACGCACCTGGGATCCTTACCAAAAATAGTGTATATGCATCAGTTTTAAAAATGGAAGATATACCAGTAACCTCAAGTATAAAGTATGGGAGAGAAGCATAAAGGTAGACATGCTCGGAAACAAAACCAATAACCAAGCTAATCATGACAATCTCAATCCAGAACTAACAACCTTGCGGTAACCAATCTCATACTTATAACCTTAATAGAGTAACAAGAGTCTACCCACAGTCCCCCGGCTTCCCATACTATCGGGGAATGCAAACAAGTAAAAACAAACCCTCCTGCATCCTATACTACCAGAGCGTACAATCATCAAACAATAAACAATGGTGGAACTTCAAGCAATGAATAATATGATGCATGATAACCTCAGGGTAAAATAGAACTCTATATGTATCTCCTCCGGTGTTGATCAGGCTCAGCAGGTAGGTTCCATGGAAGGACACAACCCGTATACCTCAACTCCACTGCATACCCTCCCCCCGACATACACAGGCAAAAGCCTCAGGCCCAGAGAGGCAAAGTTCCATGGAGGTCCCGAACCTCATACTAAAACTCAAAATTGAAATGTGTCCTCCGCAATCGAGTATGGGTTCAATCCAGTGGCTAAGTCTCAAATATGCATGCGTAGACCCTGTCTAGGACTAAAGCAGTGAAAAGATGTCTCAAAAACCCCTCCAAGGGTGCCGGGGCATAACCGGATCTAAAATATTATTAAAATATCTCAGATGCTCAACCCGGCTGAGCCTAATGTCATTTCAAATCAGTAAGAAAACTCAGCTAGCACTCCAACCCGATCGAGTCTAGCAATAGTAGTAAGATCATGATAAAAACCATATTTTTAATCTCCTTTTTCCCCCAAGAAGATCCATGTATCAAGTCAAATCATTTCCAAATCCAATTACATTGAAAACAGGCCCCCAGGGCCATGCAAGTTTAAGAAAAACAGTCTCAGTAGGCCCAAAGCCTAAACCGTAGTAAAATGTGGGAAAATTTCTTTATATGCATGGAAATGATATGATCAACACACAACTATAAAAATGGGAAATGCCCTACCTTTGAGTGTGGTTTGAACTATTGATTTTTGTAATTTGAAATAACAAATTAAAGCCGCCCAGCAGCTCACAACAACCTATCGACCCTGCACAGTCTCCCGAAGCTACTCAACAAGCATAACCAGCCTAGAAGGATAATTCTATGTCTGGGACTCGTAGACATTCCCAATGATCCCACCATCTATGTTCCAGAGTCAACAAGGCCTCACAGGACCACAACGGTAATAATATCAAATAATAAGAGTACTTCACACAATGGAGGAAAGAAATGGGATGGATCATGGAAAGGTGGTCAAGGTCTGTGGTACCAACCTAGTAACCCAACCTAAGGATGCCAACTAGTACAATTTTACCTGATATATGCTAATTCTAGGAGTTTAGACTGTAACCTTTCTATCGTCCGATGATAAGCTGCGGGAACGATGATATCCGGGGTTGAGCTGCTCTGAGAAGCTCCGAACGAGAATCAAACTATCAAATTCATGAATAGAACATTAAAATGAGTCTAACGATACCCATATTGCTACAATCCGGGTCAATATCCAGGTCAAAACCAGGCTCGCAGGGCCCACACCCGAAACCAAAAAATAAAAGAACCACAATGACTCCAACGATGCCAAGAAGGCATGCTCTAAATTAGAGCACAAATGACCAAGGGAAGGGCGCCAAAATAGCCTGCAAAAATTGGGGTTTAAAGAATAGAATTTTGAAAATAAAAATGGAAATTAAGCAAGAATTACTTACCACAAGGGTGGAATCCAGTCCAAGACGAAGAATTCTTCACCCTCACGAGCATGCATAAGCTTTGGGGCAGCTACTGCACGAGAATTCCCAAGCTTGGAAGAAGGACAACAATGGAGGAATTAAGAAAATTCAAGTGAGGAAGAAGCTTACCAAGAGACGAAGAAACACGGAAAATACACAAGCAATTGATTCCCTAAGGTTCAGAATTGGTTTAGAGCAAAATGGTGGAGAGAAATTTGAGTTTTATAGTGAGAAAGTTTGAGAAAGAAAGCTGGAAAAATGAAACAACAGAAATTTATAGCTGCTGGAAAATGGCCAGCGCCGTCGGCGCTGAAGGCCTGCCACAGGCCAGCACGATCGCGCTGCCTGGCCACTGTTGGCACTAAAGGCTGGCCTGCAATTATTTTTTTGCAATTTTTGAAAACTCTCTGAGGCATTCTGGGCACAATCGGAATCCGATATTCAAAAACCAATAATTCTAATAGAGTGAAAACGACGTTCCAGACTCAACGAAATCGCCGAAACTTTCATACGAGGTCATTTCGGAGAAATGATGACCCAAGTCAACACTAGCTAAAAGGAACTCAAGGGCTCAAAATGAGTTCGGCTCACCCAAAACCCGAACCAACCACCTTCCTAGCCCAAACTCAATATTCCGGAGCTGATGAAATTGTCGGATTTTGAATATGAAACTCTGGTCATCAAAAGTCACCCAAAGTTACACTTTCAACTCCAAATGGCCTGAAAACAGAGAAAGCAATACCAAACCCACATCGGAAGTTCTCAGGCCTCAACTAAAGGTCTAACTAGACCAAACTCAATGCTCTGGAGCTAACGGAACTGTTAGAATTCAATTCCGAGCACGTTAGGTAAGAATATTGACTAAAGTCAATGATATTCCAAGTTTAAGCTCTAAAACAGGCAAATAAGAAAACAGCCAAAATGACCAAACAAATGACCAGGGCACTGAACTACCGGTCCTAGCAAGCCATAAATGACTTGGGGCCACTACAGGAGAGCTCTAACAGTACAACGAATGCGAAAACGGGAAGATGACTAGAAGGTTCATCACATAAAGTTCTAAGTTGAATTCTTAGTATAGCTATTCAACAGGTAACAAGCATTTGGGAGTGATTGGTTTAAATGTAAACTAATAGCAATTGTAAATAAGCCGAAGTTGTATGTTTCAAAGTTATATTAGAGAGAAGATCTAGGGTCTTGGTATATTAACAATTTAGTTGATTTATCAAATCGTATGTTTACTTGATTTTCTAAGTTACTAGTTGTAGGTTGATTTTAGCTATATTGAGCATTTTTCTAACAACTCTAAGCCTACTCGACTAATCGTAGCGCCTATATTCTTATGGTCATCGATCGAGAGTGAAGTGCATGTTATTTCTCTTATGTATCAACTAGGAAAGGCTAACGAGTATATTTCTATACATATTAGCATATCATTCCCCTATTCCTATATGGTTCACAACCAAGCCCTATATTTCCTTATTATGTACGTAGAATCTATATTCCTAGTTCAATCTATGCACCATGGATAATGCTTGATAGGTAATCAGTCAATCAAACAATTAAAATCAAGAGAAGGTAAATAACTCAATAATAGAAATCAAAACTAAATAATACGATAATCAAAATTAACTTTCATATCTTAACCAGAACCCTAGATACTATGAGTTTAGCTACTCATTAATGATGACAAGTAATCAAATTCATGAATGACTAGTGTTGCAATGAATAAGGAATGTAAAAACAAAGTAAAACCTTACAATACTTGTGTTCTTCCACTTCTCTATCAATCCTAGGCTTATATAATGAATAAAAATGAGATAAATGATGTATATATAGAGTTCCCAAAAGGTCCTAGATGATTCCACCCTTTAAAAATTGGACCAAGCCAAACTTGGACCAAAAATGGCTTAAGGGGTTGCCCTGGGCGATGCCTCAGGTGCCACCTTAGGATATTTGGTAGTGAGCAAGTTGGCTTGGCCATTTGGTTGGTTTGGCTTGAGGCCACGCCTTGGGAGGTGCCCTAGGCCATTTTTGCACTCCATCGCATTTTTGTCCCGTTAAGCTCTCATCTTGGTCCTACACCTTTGGACTTGTTTTGGATAGACATCTTTGGCTTCTACTCAGACTTCAAAGCTCATATACACTCTATTTTTTCCCGAACTTCTTCAATTCCATCCTACATAATGAAAACACCATTAAAAGTGTAATTCACATCATTTAAGCTCACGACGATACTATAAAGAGATCAAATGTGAGGTGAATGATAGAAGAATAGCATGACATTTAGCCTCACATTACCATCCTTGGAGATGATTATGGAGACACCTGGGGAGTATGAGATTTAATATGGTTAGAAAATTATAAGGAGAAAAACTCTTTTTTGTTCATCAGAAGACCGATTCTAGACTAGTCTAGCAAGTAGATGAGATAGCTGGCTTTACTAAAGGCCAGTTCCCTTTGATCTACTTGGGTTTCTCTATCACTCATGCTAGGAAGAGGAATGTCACACCCCAAGACTATCCCCTGGACGTAACACGGGACCTGAGACCACAAGTGATCACAAGTTAACCCTTATATATAGCATGACTTAAACATAAGCAATATAAATATTGTATGGAAGCTTAATTAAAGCAATGAGAAAACTCGAATAGATAACATTAAGTCTAAAAATAGAAATCTGGATACACTGTCTAAACTATATCTGAAAAGCCTCTATAAACTAATAATATAAGTTATTGGGACAAGATCCCCAACTAACTCTAAGTACTAACTAACGCTCATAAATAGTCCTCGAATGATGAGGACTCACCAAATACAGCTGGAGGTCCCGTTGTATTTAGTCATGAGTCTGAGAGCGAGGTCTTGAATCTACATCATGATAGGATATAGCACAAAGAGGTATGCGATCAGTACTATGGAATGTACTGAGTATGCGAGTTATGCATGAATTGTGATAAAACATCCCTGAAAACATATTTAAGGCTGAAAGCATGTAACCATGGTAAAACTGTAATGTACTGACTCAAGCAATATTAAAAGCTGAAAACATGTTTATAATCGTAAAGCATAAGTAGTAAGTTTCAAATGTGAAATCTAAGAGTCATATACATTCAAATACTTAAAGTTATTTTTGTAGGAGTTTCTCGTAACCGTTATAGACCATGTGAGCTACATGGAATCTAACTTTTGTACCCTATTGGCAGAGCTGTCTTGTACCTTGCAGGGGTACTAGACCATGTTTAGAGTGGAACCACTATCATGAACCCATTGGGTGAATAAATCCTACACTAGCAATGTAGTTTTGGACTTAGGTTATCTGGAACCCTTATCAGCTCAGTGTTAAATACTACTCCTAGAACTTACTATATATAGCTCATACATATCATGTGACAGATCTGGATGTCAAAACTATTCATAAATCATGTGGACATATATGAATGTCATACTGTTCATGAAAACATATATCATGACCCAATTTAGGGCTATGATCGGCGCTTAGAAGCAAGCGCTTTAAGCAAGCCTCATCAGTATTCTACAAAAAATCAGGCAGAGTTTTCCCTGTTTTTGGGTCTATCCAAAAATTTCCTTGTCTATAATCAACAACTAACCAACAGACAAGTCATAATCTTTCTCAACTAATCATTTACCACACCATTATACTAAATCCATCTTCAAATACGAAAAGTAAATACAATACTAGTCACAAGGTTATAACCGTAAAAGAATACTCATGACACTAATGAAAGGACTATGGAGCTACTCTAAGAGTTTAAAGAAAGGTTTATAACAAATAAATAAGCTTGCTACCCATGCAAACAAGTGTGGTCTCACCAAGAATTATCAACTCACACGCTCTAGTTAATAAAATCATCACCAATGTCACATGTGTTCTCTGTAAAAAAAAATATAAGGGGGAGCGATACGCTAGCTCAGTGAGTAATAACATTTAACCACAACCATTTTAATGGGGACAAGTCAGAAAATATGCTAGTATGATAATAAGAAAATATCACGAATAAATGCACTTTCATAAAATGGTACAACAAGCAGTATTGTTTGTTTTATGTAAGCAAATCAATTAACAATTTACAAATAAACTCTGAAATGTTGTCATATCAAATCATATATTTGGGAGGTTTCTAAAAATGGATAATGTAATCGGTGTGACTTTCTACTTCAAGAAAAGTTAATAACTATAAACCCCTCGTAAAGGAGTCAAACATACATCTTAATAGGTCCCTAGGAATATCAGTAACAGTATGCTAGTTTTACCTTCCCACTAGCGAGGGCTATAATGGTAATCTATAAATGCAAGGTGCACCAAGTCTAACGAACCCACTGTTAGCTACGGGATCCATCAAGTCTACTCCCAAAACTGTACTTTTTTTATAACCAGTAAAATTTTCAAAACAATTCAGGGCACTTTAGTGGGCAAACCTGTCAAGATGAGATCTTTTTGAAGTAACGCAAAAATCACCACGATGATCGTAATCATATCTCAAGTAATGGTAAATCAAGTCTAGTAATGGTGAAAGCACTTTAACAAGCAGTAATCGTCTCAAGTAAACAGTTCAATATCGTATCAAGTAAAAGGCTTGTCCCACATGTAATTTTAAAGCATTCGGTAACACATTCAGTTTCAAAATCATGTATAAATCATGCAAGTTATAAAAACATAAATTATGGTAAAGTTACTACTCATAGTATTCATATCGAAATACCAAAAGTGTCACCTCAAGCAAATCCATAGGAGTTCTTCAACTACCTATTATCACAAAATTAACCTATATATATATATATATCAACTTCACGAGCTTCTAGTAATCGATTTCATACTAATAAATTTAATCAAATCCATATGCCTATTCCTTGAAATTTCACCATTAATTCATAGTTAACTAATGTAGTAGTACTTGAATGTAAACGGAGCTGAATTCTGTTTCTACATTGTTCTCCTAATTAAATTGTTACTGCAACTTTTGAAGGGCAAAATAATTTGATTTTATTGCACCAAAATATGAACAATACTCGTCTTCAAGTAGTGTCTCTACAAGAGCTCATAATCTCTACCCATGTTTGATATAAACTAATAGGATCCTTTTTCATTATATTAGAACATCTAGTGACTGATAAATTATAAACATCTTAAGTTCTTTATTTCCTCCCCTTGTTCTACCTTTAGCAGAAAGATCATAGGCCAAGCATTAAATAAAGGAAGGAATTTATCAAGGAAAGCAAAATTTCCATATTACCTTTGTTCTTCCCCGCCAAAGCTAACTCGATGATGGACATGAATTATTTTTTTTGAATCAATAATCCAGTACTTGGTTTCAAGTTGTTCAAAACCAACCGTTTCTATATTTCCTCTTCTCCCGTCTTACCCTTCTCTCTCAATATAAATTTGTTTTTGGCATGATGTCTAGTTTTCGCTGAAGCTCCAGTGCTTCATTCCAAATCCAAAATTTCCTTATTATCCTCGAGTTTGCAGAAATGTACAATTATCCTTTTCCTCTAACTCCATCGTTGGCTACGTTACGACTCTTTTCCAAGTCCAATTTCTCTTTTTCCTTTTTTGTTTAAATTAATTGCTTCCCTTTTTGTTAAATGTGTAATTTTCCCATGTTGTAATCTGGAATTTTACAACATAATTCTTGAAACTTGAGATCATGTTATCTGAACATGCCAATTTTACTTAAAAATATGTAATAATGTCAAATCATGCTAAATTCATTCTCAAATCATGTGTTTAAGAGATACTTAACGAAACCCATATAAAATCATGCATAAGGATTACAAATCGTGTAGAGAAATAAGTAAACTGAATTTTCAAGAAAACTCCATAATTGGGTAAGAACTCTAGTTTCATAATTTCATAAATTCAAAGTAAAACTTGAATTTCATAAATTCAAAGTAAAACTTGAGGTTTTAGGCATAAGGGTGAAATAAAACCCTTACTGAATAGCCACATACCTGAACTTGAAGACTTTCTTAGCTTAGAACTTGGGGATGGAGAATTTGGGGAAGAACCCTAGGTCTTGAAGCTTGAGAAAAGAACCCTTTTCTTAATTTTTGTTGTTGGAACGTGAGAATGAGAATGAACTTGCCTAAGGGTGAACAATACCCCTCTAATTAGGCCTAAAACAACATAGCTGAGGATTTAAAAGAGTGGGAAAAGACCAAAATACCCCTGAGTTAAAATTAAAAGCTACAAGAAATTCCCGTCGGACAGGCTTGCTCGATGGCCCATCAAACTTGCCATGGCCCATTATGGGGGGCCCGTTGGTATGGAGCTGGTTGGGCTGGTCCATTGGGCCGTTCTCACAATGGAGGCCCATGGCCTGTGATGGCTCCCATGACATGTGGCCTGGCTGTTGGACTGGGAATGGTTGACCAAGCCTCTGGTCGATTCCCAGTCACCCCCCCCCCCCGATGGCTCGTGGGACTCCTCACACTACGTGGCCAGCTATCGGGGCTGAGAAGGCACTGACAGTTCCCATGGTACGTGTGATGGCCTATAGAGCCTCTCACAACCCATGGCAGCTGCCCGTGAGACTCGGAGTCTGTAGAATTTAGCTGAATTTCTAAGCTAAATGTGGGTTCAAATTCTAGGGTGTTACAATGAAGAACCATTATACAGACATCATCAAAGAATAAATTACATGCTTGGAAAAGGAAGATACTATCTTTTGGGGGAAAAGTTGTTCTAATAACTAATGTTCTTCAAAGTATGCGCATCTACCTATTATCTGGAGTTGTCCGCCCCCCCCCCCCCCCCCCCCCCAAAGTATGTTATTCATGATGTTTGTAAACTATTTGCTACATTCCTATGGAACGACAAAAATGAGGAAAGCAGTAAACATTGGGTATCCTAGATTAACATGTGTTTGCCAAGATGAGAAGGTAGGGTAGGATTCAGGTCATTATTTGATGTGTCTAAAGCCATATTTGCAAACTATGGTGGTTTTTCATAACCAAGAATTCTTTATGGACTAACTACATATGGAACAGGTATTGTAAATGACATATTCCATATGTGATTGAATGGAAAGGGGGATTGATATGCTAAAAATTACACCTCCAAAAGAAGTATAAAGCGATCGATGTTCAAATATAGAACCCAACGAAGGTTGGGGTCAATCCCACAGGGAATATGGTAGGACTAGGGTCAACTATGCTTATTTGCACTCTTAGCCATTTATTTCCCCAATGGGGGGGTTAAAGTAACAAGTAATATTTGTAATTAAGATTCGAATAAGTAACAGAGTAATAGTTTCAAGTGTTGTAATCAATGAGAGAAGCGACTAGGGTAGTGTTCCCCATGAGTTCATAAAACAGTAAAACATTGTACCAGCAATCTAGTCTAGTGTTATACATGCAAGATTGATAAGTTAGGTTCTCCTAAGTGGATGGTTACGAAAATAGAAGAATGTCACCATGCAACTTGGTCAGTCTACGGGCGTTTGCTTTGCTAACCCTTACCAGTGATCCCAGATTAGCTTTCCTTGGGCAACTTCAAGCTAATTATGTGAGGGTTGGTAGCCTCAAATTTCTTTTGTGTAATCCCCTTTTCCATTTGTTACCCCTTTGGTCAAGCAAGTAGGAATAAAGCGAGTTCTAACATTTGCAACTGTTAAAAAGCAATCAAAGCAATGGGAAGGACAATACATGCATAAAGACCATTCTAGGATTACTAAGTACTTTGTCTACTTTGTTAATCCTTCATGGTTCCCACAACCCTAGTTGTTGATTTAGATACTCATAATTGTAAGAGAACAATCAGATTTAGATGAAGAGATAATGATTATAACTTACAATAACAAGTAAAGAAAACCAAAATCTTGAATTCTTAAAAACACTTCAATAATCAAGAACTAATAATTAAATTCTCAAAAGTATGAAAAAATATTCTCAACAATACGTTATGATGTCCCAAAAATGCATAACCTCCAGAAATAAAACCCTAGGGAATGTATTTATAGACAACAAAGACCAACTCCTAATTAAACTAGGAAAGATGGAACCCGGCTATTATGACGGGCAGTCCTCATGGGCCATCATGGGTGCCACAGGCATCGTGGACAACCCATTGGGTCTTCTTGACTTTATGTTGTGCATTATGCTAAGTTTTCACAGGCAAGGCAGACGGGACGTCATGGTTCCCATGGCCTATCGCGATCCACTATCGCCCAAGTCCTCTGACTTTTCCTCTATTCTGGTCCATTTTGACGGACACATATGACGTCCCATCGCAGCTTTCACGAGCATTGTGGCTGGGTGTCTGAACTTTGGTTCTTGCTTTAGCTTCTCTGGTTCATTCCCACGGGCAAGTGTGACGGCCCATGGAGCTTCTAATGCCTATCTTGTTTGGTCGTACGACAAGTCTTTGCCTTGTGATTTCACTGCTTTGTTTTCACATTCCTTCCCACAGGCTGTGGTGGATCCCACGCCCGTAGGGCATCACTTATAGCCCAAAAACAGCAACCTCTTTTGTCTTTTCATCTTTTTAATACTTTCCCCTGCGCATATAGCAAATAAGCATCATATCTAACAAAACATACTTAAGAACTCCCAAAATCCTTAGTTTTAAGCGTTGAAAGTGTCGTGAAATCCTGGCACATTAACACCCTCAACTTAGAATATTTTCTTGTCTTTAAGCAACAAAACTAAACTAAACCAAAATAACGCTTAAGCAAAAGAAACCTAGGAACTACAGCAGCCAAGTGGTTTAACTATTTCAGTTCACAGAATCAATACCCACTCCTTGTCAGTACAAAACAAATGCATATCTACAAGTTATTAAGACAACACAAAATGGGTCTATGGCTGACAACATGATATAAATGAACAAGCAAGCATACATGAAGATATTTATCCAATGAATCAGCAATTACAGTCTACTCTAGTGCCCTCACAGCAAAGAAGTCCCACTCAGACAAAATTCATTCAATAGATAGGGATAGGGATCACACTAACTCTCGCAAAGAAGTTCAAGTTGTACATGTACAATACCATAGGCTTGCTCTTATTTTTATGCCTTGATTTTTGAACATTTGGGTTAGGATCACTATAGGACTTTATTAGGCTTGTAATGGAGGTTCAGGGACGAGTATGGTATATTTGGGTAATAGTGACTATGCCCTCCTTGTCATTACACTTACTCTTATTCTTCCACTTTCAGATCAAAATCTTTTTCGCCCTTATTCTCCCTTGTCACGACCTGATTTCTCGGTCATGATGGCACCTACGACCCCCCGGTAGGTGAACCAATTAATGTAGCCCAAAATGGTCAGTAATGGAATACTATCTAACAATTAAGCGGTAGAACAGTTTAAATAGCGGAAGCAAGGGCAATAAGTAAAGAAAGTGAAAAACAGGAATATATAACATATATGTGGAAGCTAAACTAACCCAAAACCTGCTATCATAGTATAGAGCCGGAACTACATCAGAAGAGTACAAAGGGATCCAAAAAAAATATACAGATGTCTCTAAATAGTAATAGAGTACATGATACAAAAGATAAACTAATAGCCAAGCTCCAATCGCCAAGAGCTCACCCTCAGCCAGAAATATTCCAAAATAGCACCTCGCACGAGTCTCCAATAAGCTAACAACAATGGCCCATACTAGGATCTTCACCACAAGATGCATGGTGTAGTATGAGCACTAATTGCAAAGCAACCGGTACCCAGTAGGTATCATAGACCGACTGGGCACATATAAGATAAAAGAGCAGTACTAAGCAGAATAGAAGTAAGTAGTCACTGAAACAACTAAGAAGCACATCGAAGCTAGGACAGAAGGAATACAATCAATAACAATACACATGGCTAGCTATTAGAATGCATATCACAGGTGAAAGGAAGAAACACGTTGTGAGACTCCATAATTGTTTTCGTATAATATACGTAGTGTGACGTGAGTGTATAAGGTGTATATGATTTGGTGTGGATGTTAGGAGAATAAGGTGTCAAATGGATAGTAATATCAAAGAATTAAACTAAGTCTTAGGTCAAGGAGAAACCTTAGACAAAAATTTGAGTTAAAGAAATGCCTCGTGTACTACCTTACTCATTTGGAAAGTTTATACTAACTCATAGCTTTGGGATAAGACTAAGAGTATATGATATGCTAAGAAATATGTTTTATGAGGTATTATAATTGCCCAATGTCATATGATAAGTTTGGAAGTCAAGCAAGTTGCGAAATAGAAGTCGGCAAAAGTTACCGTAAGTTTCTTTAATAAATTTTCTGAACTTTGAGTCAAATGTCTTGGAGCTATTCTACCAATATATGAAGAGATAGAGATCCTCAGACCTACCAGATCAAAGGTCTACGAGTCTAGTTTCCAACACACAAAACCTCACATCAAGACAATCTCGGAGTAAAAAGTTATGACTATTTTACCACAGACTATATGTGCTAAAACTGGGTCGTGAACCGGGTCGGGTCAAGATTAGAATATATATGTCTATTGATGTTTTAAGTCGTAAAAACATTCTAAAAATAGTTCTGAAATAGGGAGAAACATAGGAGAGGGTTACAAGGCAGTTCTTGAGTGATCAAGGTGCATTTTTGGTGATTTCTATCGCTAAAGTTTGTCCCCGTTCCTAGAAACGTGATCTCCACACGTGGCAACCATTTTCCCCTCCGATAAACCATGCTTGGAGCTGGTTTCAGCATATAGGATTTGGTATTTATTGGTGGTTCTTCAATATTTACACTTGGTTTGCTAAGGTAACCATCTCGGGCATCTTTTATGATCATTTTTATGAAGTTCTACGGACGTTTCATCAATTTATGATCCTATGGCAAATCTGCTGATTTAAGCTTAATTATAAATTGTTTTTAGGTGTGTATAAGCTGCGTATATGTAGTGTTTGTGAAGCTTAGGACGAAAGGAACAACTTCTGTGAAGGAACTACGGGCATTCGAACGTTCGTTGGAAAGGTATGTTAAGGCTAAGCGTTGTCCTTCCTTTGAGCACGAACTTTAGAAAATTCCTAAATTGTCAAACGCGATATTTTACTATTCTACTGCTAGAAAGACCTTCTGTGAAAGGCATCGGGATTGTATCTGAAGTATTTTCGTGGTATCATTATGATGATCTTCCACTCGTTCGGTTATATAGGATATTCGGCATCTATTTATCATTTCGTCGGCTTCCTTAACTATGTGTCTATATGTAGGAGTTCTTATTCTTCTTTGGGTGTTGTGACTTAAAATGATTGCAAAGGAACACTAAGAATTCGCAACCAGACCTCCTTCCTTGCTAAAATGATTTTTGGAAAACTTTAAAATAATACGTCAATTTTCAAAACTCTCAAATGTAACTCGTATGTTTAAACTACCAAAGATTTGGTTTTTGAAATACCTTCGTTTACAAACTATTAGGGAAACATATATAGAAACTAAGTGAAGCCCCTTAAGCTCTTTATGAGCATCCTGGGGATTACGTTACCTTTCTAAAGTCGAGTTAAGTGTTCAAATAAATTCTAATAGCACATGAGGTTGTACGAGGCACTTACATGTTATACGAAAGTAATTACGAGGTTATGAGAATAAAGAGTACCAGCAGGCCAAGATTGGCAATATAATTATAATGACATACGTGCATTACGCATCTATGACATGACATGCTATGCATTCAACTCTCAAGCTATAATTGGGAGGTATGGGGCCTATTGCCTATATTTATATGTATGAGACAATGATGGCCATGAGTTGGCAGGTATGATCTCGGTTAGCTACCGAAAGACACCACCATTGCTAGCACTTGGTTGTGTACAACATGCATTTGCATTTATATATATGTATTCATGACATATAATTACGCGAGCATACCATGTATATTTGATTTTTATAAGGTTAGATGTCGGCCATGGAGGCTATTAGAGTTTCAGTTTCAGGTGGTATCACTATTACCCTTTTTACAGCAGCTATTTATGATTCTACTCTCTGCCTTACCATACCAGTACATTTTTATTCATATTGACATCCCATTGCCTGGGAATGCTGCATTTTGTTTTATGCGTGCAGGTCCAGGTAGGGATTATGATCGACCCCTCTGCTAGGATTCGGGGTTTAGCTGTGAGTTGGTAAGCTCCACCTCTTCCTGGGGCTATCAGAGGGTGTTTACTTTTGTTGTACAGTTTGGGTATAGTCGGGGTCTTGTCCTGACCAATGCTTATGACATCTTAGAGGCTATTATGGACATGGTATTTTGGGTTTTTTTTTGTAGCTTCCAGTCTCTAGACCCATAGGTTTGGCGTGTATGTATATGTATGTATGTATGTCTTCAGTTGCGGCCTCGTCGTCCAGCTAGTACTTTATTATTTTTGGCTTGTCTACCTTTGTCAATATGAGTTGTTGTCATTCAGGTTATGACCTTAACAGTCCAAGCTTGGTATTTCAGATGTTATGCTTCCTGACTTTTTGGGCTCACAGTTTAGTCAGCTAGTATACTTCAGTGGCTAACTCGGTCGAATAAGGTATCGAGTGCCAGTCGCGCCTCCCCCTAGTTTGGGGCGTGACAAACCTGGTATCAGAGCAGGTCATGTCCCAGGGAGTCCATAAGTCATGTCTAGTAGAGTATTGCTTATGGGTGTGTTGTGCACCACACTTATAATCAGGAGGCTACAGGGCATTTAGGAGTGGTTACATATCTTTCAATTGATAGATCATGCTATAGAGCGGAGTTATAAGAACATATGACATCTAAATCGTGCTTTGTGTTTCTTATCTTACAGAGTACCTACACTTAGGAGATGGCACAACAAGATATAGGCATGGATCTGAGGGAAGGTACCAGTCGTTCCCCACCGGGTAAGAGGGATAGAGTTCCCTTAGAGGCACACAGTGAGTCTCCCGTACCCCCAGTTCCAGCTTCCCCAGCACCTGCTGAAGCCTGGAGAGATGCAATTCCCCTAGCCCCATCAGTTCCATTGGTACCTGAGATATCCAGGGACACAGGACCTCCAACACCTGTTATTCCCCCACCAGAGATAGGGGAGTAGGGGATGAGGGAGGCGGTTCAGTTGCTGACTAGGATGGTTACTATTCATGAGCGTGAACTAGGGTCGGGAGCAGAGGCTAGGAGAGATCGGGAAGTAAGCTCGAAGGTACGAGAGTTTTTTCATTTGGCTCCTCCATTATTTACAGGATCTAGTTCGACTGAGGACCCCTAGGACTTTATAGACCAAGGTGTATAGAGTATTGGGGGTGATGCATGTCTCTGTCACCGAGGCTGTAGAGTTGGCTTCTTTTTTACTAAGTGATGTAGCCATCTTGTGGTATGAGGCATGGGAGAGATCCAGAGGACCTGATGCCCCGCTAGTAGAGTGGGATGACTTCTCTGAGGCCTTCCTGGCCCATTATTTGCCACAGGAGGTTCGGGAGGCCCGTCTTGACCAGTTTATCAGTTTGAGGCAGGGGAATATGAGCGTCAGGGATTATAGCCATAGGTTTAATTCTTTGGCGAGGTATGCACCAGATATCATACGCACCATGAGGGCCAGAGTTCATCGTTATGTGGCTAGTTTGGGGGATCATCTTATCAGAGACTGTACAGTAGCATCCCTACAGGATGATATAGATATTTCCCACATACAGGCTTTTTCTCAGACTACAAGGGACCTTTCTCACCGGATTTGGGACACCCACAGGGACAGGGAGCAGAGTAAGAGGGCCCATACTATGGGGTCTTATAGGGAGCCATAGGGTGATTTTAGGCCCCCACTCCCTCGATATCCACACCGCCCAGCAGGTAGTGCTCCACCACAGATGCAGACCAGCAGTTTGATCATTATAGTCAGTCAGGACTCGGGCAGAGCTCAGGCCAGTCTGAGGGACGTTGACAGGAGTTCTAGGCAGATGAGGCAGACTACCCCTCTAAGTACACAGTGCGGTAAGATGCACACCAGGCAGTGTAGACTAGGTTCAAATGCATGTTATCAATGTGAGCAGACATGATATTTTATTAGCCGGTGCCCAAGGTTAGGCAGAGGTGGGCCAGCTCAGCCTTCAGGATGCACTGCAGCCTCTCCACCTTCAGTCCGCCCCCTTCAACCAGGCCCACAGTCTACTCAAGGCTGTGGTAGGGGGAGAGGTGAAGGAGAGCCTTCAGGTTCCAGCGGTAACCAGAACCGTTTTTATGCTCTCACAAGCCGACAGGATTCAGAGGCATCCACGGATGTTGTCACAGGTATATTGATGATACTTTCTCAAGCTATTTACGCATTGATAGATCCTGGATCTACATTTTCATATATTACTCCATTTATTGTTGGTAAGCTTGATATGGGATCTGAGTTATTGCCGCATTCAGTTAAGGTGTCTACGCCGGTTAGCGACCCTATTATAGCTAGTTGTGTCTATCGAGGTTGTACGGTGTTAATTAATGACCATCCCACATCTGCTAATTTAGTTGAATTGACTATGATATACTTTGATGTCATTATGCGTATGGACTGGTTGGCAACTTGTTATGTAAATATTGATTGTCGTACAAAGCTGGTCAGATTTCATTTTCCAGATGAGCCAATCTTGGAATGGAAGGTAATGCAGTCACGCCCAAGGGTAAGTTTATTTCATACCTTAGGGCTCGGAAGTTGATTGCTAAATGTTGTATATACCATTTAATTCATGTCAGGGATATGGATAAGGAGTCATGGACTCTTCAGTCAATTCCTATTGTTAATGAATTTTCGATGATATTCTCTGATGAGATTCCAGGAATTCCCCCAGAAAGGGAAATTAACTTTGTTATTGACTTGCTTCTTGATACGCAGCCTATATCCATTCCCCCTAGAGAATGTCTCCTGCAGAGCTAAGGGAATTGAAGGAACAACTGAAGGAATTGCTTGATAAAGGCTTTATAAGGCCAAGTACATCCCCGTGGGGTGCTCCGGTGCTATTTGTTCGAAAGAAAGTTGGCTCTTTATGGATGTGTATTGACTATATAGGCAGCTAAATAAAGTCACAATCAAAAATAAATACCCTCTTCGATGGATTGATGACTTGTTCGACCAGTTACAAGGTGTTAAATGCTTTTCCAAGATCGACTTGAGATCCAGTTACCATCAGTTGTGAGTTAGGGATGCTGATATCCCAAAGACAGCTTTTAGGATGAGGCATGGCCATTTTGAATTCCTTGTCATGTCTTTCAGGCTTACTAATGCCCCAGCCGCCTTTATGGATCATATGAACCGAGTCTTCAAACCATTCTTAGATGTATTTGTGTTTGTGTTTATTGATGACATCCTCATATATTCACGGTCGGAAGCCGAGCATGCGGACCACTTACGAGCTATATTGCAGACTCTCCAGAACTACAGTTTATATGTTAAATTCTCTAAATGTGAATTTTGGCTAACTTCTGTAGCTTTTCTTGGTCATGTCATCACCGGCGATGGTATTAGGGTTGATGGACAAAATATTGAAGCAGTGATGAACTAGCCAAGGCCCTTGAAGCCGATAGAGGTCCATAGCTTTTTAGGCTGGAAGGATATTACCAGAGGTTCATGGAGGGTTTCTCCTCTATCATTGCACCACTGATGAAGCTGACATATAAGGCAACTAAGTTTCAGTGGACTGTGGCATGCGAGTAGAGTTTCCAGGAGCTAAAAAAAAAGGCTTACCACAGCTCCTGTCTTGACTCTTTCGGATGTCACTAAGGGTTATGTTTTATATTGTGATGCCTCAAGAATTGGACTAGGCTGTGTTCTTATGCACCATGGCAAGGTTATCACATACGCCTCAAGACAGCTGCGGAAACATGAACAAAACTATCCTACTCATGATCTTGAGTTGGCTGCAGTTGTCTTTTCCCTGAAGATTTGGCAGCATTATTTGTACGACGTTCATGTTGATGTTTTCACTGACCACTAGAGCCTTCAATATTTAATTAAGTAGAGGGAGTTGAACCTACAACAGAGGAGATGGCTAGAATTGCTAAAAGACTAAGATATTGACATTTTATATCATCCCGATAAAGCTAATGTTGTTGCTGATGCGCTTAGCCGGAAGTCCATCGGTAATCTAATCCATGTTGAAGCTAATAAGGTGAAAATGTCCAAAAATCTGTGCCAGCTAGCTAGTTTATAGGTGCAGTTATTAGACACAGAGGGTGGAGGCGTTGTCGTCCAAAACATGGCAGAATCTTCCTTTGTCACTGAAGTGAAAGAGAGACAGCACGAGGATCCTGAGATAATGAAACTGAGGGAAGGGATTCCACAGCAGCAACAACCTTTATTTGAGCTGACTGGAGATGGAGTCCTTAGATACCAGGGTCGCTTGTGTGTACCAATAGTAGGATAGCTCCGTGAGAAGATTCTTTTGGAGGCCCATTATTCTAGATATGCAGCTCACCCTAGAGCAACGAAGATGTACCGAGACCTTCGACAGATTTATTGGTGGAATGGCATGAAAAGGGATATCACTAAGATGGTAGCCCAATGTCCCAACTGCCAGCAAGTTAAAGTGGAACATCAGAGTCCTGGAGGCCTAACTCAGTATATCAAGCTTTTATTATGGAAATAGGACATGATAAATATGGACTCCATCACTGGTTTGCCTCGCACACCACGGAGGTATGATTCTATTTGGATAATTATTGATAGGCTGACAAAATCTGTTCATTTCTTTCCAGTTAGGATGACATATTCAGCCGAGGATTATGCCAGGCTTTACATTCGGAAGATTGTACGCCTTTACGAAGTCCCTTTATCTATTATCTCTGACCGAGGGGCTCAGTTTACAGCACACTTTTGGAGATCCTTTCAGAAGGGTCTAGGAACTCAGGTAAATCTTAGCTCTACTTTTCATCTACTGACTGACTGATAGGCTAAGCCTACTATTCAGACTCTCGAGGATATGCTATGTGCCTGCGTGTTGGATTTTAAAGGAAGATGAGATGATTATCTACCCCTTATTGAGTTTGCTTATTATAACAGCTTTCAAGCTAGTATTCAGATAGATCCTTATGAAGCTATATACAGATGAAAGTGCAGGTCACCAATTGGTTGGTTTGAGGTGAGGGAAGCAGAGTTGTTAGGTCCCGATCTAGTCTAGCAGGCGATAGAGAAGGTAAAGCTTATTAGAGATCAGTTGCATACAACACAAAGTCGACAGAAGTCTTATGCAGATGTTCGACGGTGAGACTTAGAGTTTGATGTAGAAGATTGGGTTTTCCTGAAAGTATTGCCTATGAAGGGCGTCATGCGATTTGGAAAGAAAGGGAAGCTTAGTCCCAGGTATGTCGGGTCATATAAGATTATTTAGAGAATTGGCAGGGTAGCATATGAGCTTGATTTGCCTTCGAAATTAGAAGTCATCCATCCTGTGTTTCATGTATCTATGTTTCGAAAGTGCATTGGAGATCCTTCGCGTATTACACCTATTGAATATATTTGCGTTGCTGGGGACTTGTCTTATGTTGAGGTACCAGTAGCTATTTTAGACCGACAGGTTAGAAAGCCTTGGACTAAAGAAGTGGCTTCCATGAAAGTGTTATGGCGGAATAACAACGTCGAGGAAATGACTTGGGAAGCTGAGGAGGAAATGAGAAAGAAGTACCCCCAGCGATTTACGACTTAAGGTGAGTCGCATTTCAATAATTGACAATTATTCCTTTGCTGCAACATACTTGGATTTTAATAACTTGAAAGGGCAATTTATATGTCTTGTCACGAGATAGCTATACGAAACCTTGTAGTTGAAATTTTAAGAATTGAATTTAAGATTTGCGAATGTAACCAATATAGCCTCGCAAATGACATATTAGAGAAAAAGAAATGCAACCAAAGAACATTTTTGATCCATTCGCGGATGAATGTTCTTAAGGGGGGGAGAATGTGAGACCCCATAAATTTTTTCGTATAATATACATAGCGTGACGTGAGTGTATGAGGTGTATATGATTTGGTGTGGACGTTAGGATAATAAGGTTGCGAATGAGTAGTAATATCAAAGAATTAAACTAAGTCTTAGGACAAGGAGATCCCTTAGACAAAAGTTTGAGTTAAATAAATGCCTCGTGTACTACCTTGCTCGTTTGGAAAGTTTAAACTAACTCGTAGCTTTGGGATAAGACTAAGAGTATATGATATGCTAAGAAGTATGTGTTATGAGGTATTATAATTTCTCAATGTCATATGTTAATTTTGGAAGTCAAGCAAGTAGCGAAATAGAAGTCGGCAAAAGTTACCATAAGTTTCTTTAATAAATTTTCTGAACTTTGGGTAAAATGTCTTGGAGATTTTCTACAAATATATGAAGAGTTAGAGGTCCTCCACCTACCAAATCAAAGGTATACGAGTCTAGTTTCCAACTCACAAAACCTCACATCAAGACGATCTCGGAGTAAAAAGTTATGACTATTTTACCGCGGACTGTCTGTGCTGAAACTGGGTCTCAAACCGGGTCACGAACCGGGTTGGGTCAAGATTATAATATATATGTCTATTGACGTTTTAAGTCGTAAAAACATTCTAAAGACAGTTATGAAACAGGTAGAAACATAGGAGAGGGTTACAAGGCAGTTCTTGAGCGATCAAGATGCGTTTTTGGTGATTTCTATCGCTAAAGTTTGCCCCCGTGCCTAGAAACATGATCTCTACGTGTGGCAACCGTTTTCCCCTCCGATAAGCCACGCTTGGAGCTGGTTTCAGCATATAGGATTTGGTATTTATTGGTGGTTCTTCAATATTTACACTTGGTTTGCTAAGGTAACCATCTCGGGGCTCTTTTATGATCATTTTTATGAAGTTCTACGGACGTTTCGTCAAGTTATGATCCTATGGCAAATCTGTCGATTTAAGCTTAATTATAAATTGTTTTTAGGTGTGTATAAGCTGCATATATGTAGTGTTTGTGAAGCTTAGACGTAAGGAACAACTTCTGTGAAGGAACTACGGGCATTCGGACGTTCGTTGGAAAGGTATGTTAAGGCTAAGCGTTGTCCTTCCTTTGAGCACGAACTTTAGAAAATTCCTAAATCGCCAAATGCGATATTTTACTATTCTACTGTTAGAAAGACATTCTGTGAAAGGCATTGGGATCGCAACTGAAGTATTTTTATGGTATTATTATGGTGATCTTCTACTCGTTAGGTTATATAGGATATTCAGCATCTATCTATCATTTTGTTGGCTTCCTTAACTGTATGTTTATATGTAGGAGTCCTTATTCTTCTTTGGGTATTGTGACTTAAAATAATTGTAAAGGAACACTAAGAATTCGCAACCAGACCTCCTTCCTCGCTAAAATAATTTTTCGAAAACTTTAAAATAATACGTCGATTTTCAAAACTCTCAAATGTAACTCGTACGTTTAAACTACCAAAGATTTGATTTTTGAAATACCTTCTTTTCCAAATTATTAGGGAAACATATATAGAAACTAAGTGAAGCAACTTAAGCTCTTTATAAACATCCGCAGGTTTAAGTTACCTTTCTAAAGTCGAGTTAAGTGTTCAAATCTATGCTAATAGCACATGAGGTTGTACGAGGCACTTACATGTTATACAATTACGAGGTTATGAGAATAAATAGTACCAGCAGGCCAAGATTGGCAATATAATTATGATGACATACATGCATTACGCATCCATGACATGACATGCTATGCATTCAACTCTCGAGCTATAATCGGGAGATATGGGGCCTATCACCTATATTTATATGTATGAGACACAGATGGCCACGAGTTGGCAGGTATGATCCCGGTTAGCTACCAAAAGACACCACCATTGCTAGCACTTGATTGTGTACGACATGCATTTGCGTTTATATATATGTATTCACGACATACGATTACGCGAGCATACCATGCATATTTAATTTCTATAAGGTCAGATGTCGGCCATGGAGGCTATCAGAGTTTCAGGTGGTATCTCTATTACCCTTTTTACAGCAATTATTTATGATTCTACTCTCTGCCTTACATACCAGTACATTTTTATTCGTACTGACATCCCGTTAACAGGGGACGCTGCATTTTGTTTCATGCGTGCAGGTCCAGGTAGGGATTCTGATCGACTCCTCTCCTAGAATTCGGGGTTCAGCTGTGAGTTGGTAAGCTCCACCTCATCCTGGAGCTATTAGAGGGTGTTTACTTTTGTTGTACAGTTTGGGTATAGTCGGGGCCTTGTCCTAACCAGTGCTTATGACATCTTAGAGGCTATTGTGGACATGGTATTTTGGGTTTCTTTTTGCAGCTTCTAGTCTCCAGACCCATAGGTTTCGCGTGTATGTATATGTATGTATGTATGTATGTCTTCAGTTGCGGCCTCGTCGGCCAGCCAGTACTTCATTATTTTTGGCTTGTCTACCTTTGTCTATATGCCTTGTTGTCATTCAGGTTATGACCTTAACGGTCTAGGCTTGGTATTTCAGATGATATGTTTCCCGACTTTTTGGGCTCGCAGTTTAGTCAGCTAGTAAGTTTCAGTGGCTAACCCAATCGAATAAGGTATAGAGTGCCAGTCAGGCCTCTCCCTAGTTTGGGGCGTGACACACGTACCCGGGATCCTCGCAATAACAAGTATATAAAGAGAGATTCAAGAACTAGGCGGTATACCGGTAACCTCAAATGAATAGAGAAGGAAAAGAATAATCACAGTAACTATGCTCGAATACATGATGCAATAAACCCAATAGGCATACTAATCGCAAGCCAAGAATTTAACAACTGGAAGCCCAAGTACAACCTTAACAATCTCCAATCTCATAAGGAATCATAAAGGGAACCAATACTGCGAAATAGTAACAATAAGTGTAACTACAGTCCCATGGGGGCCCATACACCCAAGGAACACAAGCAAGTGAAGACAAACCCTCTGGCAGCCCATACTACTGGAGCGTACACTCAACAAACAGCAAACAAGGGTGGGACCTCACACAAATGAATGATATGATATGATATGCCGAACTAAGTGTAACAGCAGTGTTGTATGTTACCCCATCTGGTGCCCCAAAGGTCCAATAAAGGCGGGATCCATGGAAGGACTTCTCCCAAGTACCTCTACTCCGTTGTTCACCCCTCCCTCCGGTCACCCTTTTTACCCGTAGCACTTGGTTCGGAATGACAGGGTCTATAGAGGTCTACTCGTAGACCACATACTACACTCAAACCTCGAAATATCAGTCTGAAATGCCATCGGATGCAAACTAGTAGTCAAATGCTCAAAATGCATGCTTGAATTCTATCCAGGTCTAAATCAATGAAATAAGTCTCAACCCCCCCCCTCAAGGGTGCCCAGGCATACCCGGGTCTAAAACAATAGTAAATCAAGTCCGATGCTCGGCCCTACCAGGTCTAATATCGTTTCTCACCAATAACAGAGTTAGTCTAGCACCTCGGTTCAACCGGATCTAATATAGTAGGAAAACTGTGGCAACTCTCTCATTTAACTTTTGTTACCCCAAGAAGATCCATTTAGGTAGTACCAAACCATTTCATAATCATTTTTACCAAAAATGAGCCCCACGAGCCATGCAAGATTTAGAAATCATTAATAGTAGGCCCGAAGCCAAAACCGTAGTAAAATCTTGAAGAAACCCTTTTATATGCATGGTAATGGCATGCTCAAACACAAACAGTAGCCCGACAGCTCACAATCAACCTATTGGCCCTGCACAGGCTCCAATTGTTCTACAGCACAGATAGCCTGCTCTATAACAATAATAACATTGTCTGGGACTCACGGACATTCCCAATATCCCACCATCTATGTTCCAAAGTCAATATAAGGCCTTACAGGACCACAAGGGTGATAATGGCATATAAAACAAATACTACAAACATTGGAGGAAGGAAACGGATTGAACATGAAGAAACGGTCAAGGTCTGTGGTACCAAATTAGTAAATCCAACCCAAGGATGCCCATTAATACAATTTTATTCTATATATGCGAAGTCTAAAGAGTTTAAACCATAACCTACCTGTTGTTCGATGACAAGCTACTGGAATGATGATATCCAAGCCCGAATTACTCCGAGAAACCTTGAACGATAATCAAACTATCAAAAACATAAATAACACATAAAAATGAGTCTAACGATACCCATATGGCTATAATAATAGTCGAGTCGAAATTTGGGTCAAAAGCGGGCCTGTAGGGCCCATAACTCAAAATCGAAAACAGAAAGAAGCACGATGACCACAATGATGCCAAGAAGACATGCCCCAAAATTGAGCAATTTTGGCTAAGGGAAAGGCTCCAAAACAGCCCGCTCAAGCTCCAAATTAAAGAATGGAAAATTTAAGAATAAAAATCGGAAATTGAGCAATGAAAGCTTACCACAACGAGAGAACCACGCCAAGGAAAATGAACTCAATGATTCCACGGGGTATGCAGTCCCAAGGGAGAAGATTCTACAAGAAATTCCAAGCTCCAAGAGTTTACAACAACGGTGAAATCAACAATGGAGAAGACAACTTGGGGAAAGAAGGAGAACTTACCAAAACGCCAAGGGAGTAAGAATTTTCGAGGGATAAACGATTTCTCCAAGCTAACACTGAATTAAGAACCTTGGGTAGAGACTATTTGGTGTTTTAGTGTTGGGAGAAATGAACAAGAAGGCTGAAAAAACGAATAGGAAAATATTTATACTGCCCAGAGGTCCTTCATCGCGATCGCGAAGGGACCCATCGCGGTGGCAAGGACAACGCTGGCTAGACCATTGCGATCGCGAGGTCTAGCCACGCAGTCTCCAAGAACAAAGGAGAGAAGGCCTCATCATGGTAGTGACAAAGGATGTTGTGATCGCGAAGAACAAGCGACCAGGTGCTTCATCGCAGTCGCGAGGAAGAAGGCTCGCGATCGCGAATAAGGCCTGAGGCCTGCACCTGCAACAGCAAAAACCTACAACATTTCTAGAACTCTATGGGGGATTTCAGGCACGATCAGAAACTGATACTTAAAAACCAATAATGCTAACAAAGTGGAAATGGCGTTCCAGACTCAATGAAATAGACAAAACTTCCATACGAGGTCATTTCGGAGAAATGCTGACCTAAGTTAACACTAACCAACAAGCAACCAAACACTCGAAATGAGCCCGGCTCACCTGGGACCCAAACCAACCATCTACCTAACCCAAACTCAATATTTCAGAGCTTATGGAATCATCGGATTTTGAATTTGACGCTCCGATCATCGAAAGCTGACCCAAGTTCCACCTTCAACTCTAAATGGACTAAAAATAGAGAAAGCAACACAAAACCAAAACCGGAAGTTCTCAGGCCTCGACTAAAGGTCCAAATAGACCAAACTCAACGCTCTGGAGCTAACAAAACTGTCAGAATTCAATTCTGAGCATGTTACCTAAGAATGTTGACTAACGTTAATGATATTCTAAGTTAAAGCTCTAAAACAGGGAAACAACCAAAATGACCAAATGAATGACTAGGGAACCGAACCACCGGTCCTTGCAAGTCATAAATGACTTGAGGCCGCTACAGGAAAGCTCTAACAGTACAAAGAAAGTGTGAATGCAAAATGACCAGAAGGGTCATTAAATCATCTACTACTAAAAGAACTTTCATCCTTGAAAGTCAAGAAGAAAGGAGTACATGAAGGCTCGAACAACTGCGGGTACTGAGCATGCAACTAACTCTCAGTCTCCCAAGTAGCCTCCTCGACCGGACGATGCCTCCACTAAACTTTCACAACCAGAATCTCCTTAGATCTCAATCTCCTAATATCTCTGGCCAGAATAGCTATCGGCTCCTCAACAAAGGATAAACTCTCATCTAACTTAACCAAATCCCAAAGAAACACATGAGACTCATCTGGAACCTATCGGCACAACATCGAGACATGAAAAACGGGATACACACCTGAAAACATCGGAGGCAAAGCTAACATGTAGGCAACACTGCCAATCCTCTGTAGAATCTCAAATGGCCCAATGAACCTGGGGCTAAGCTTGCGCTGCCGACCAAATCTCATTACGCCCTTCATGGGTGATACTCGAAGGAATACCAAGTCACCAACACTGAACTCCAAGGCACAAAGTCTACAGTCGGCATAGCTCTTCTGCCTACTTTTGGCTGCTCTGAGTCTATCCTGAATCAAATGGATGTGGTCTAAGGAATCTCGAAGTAAATTTGTACTCTGGAGTTTAGACTTTAAACCATCAAACCAACCAATCAGCGATTTGCAATGCCTACCATACAAAGCCTCAAAAGGTGCCATGTCAATGCTCGAATGAAAGCTATTATTATAAGCAAACTCGGCCAAAGGCACAAACTGATCCCATGAACCTCCAAAGTCAAGAACACAGGCCCGAAGCATGTCCTCCAGGACCTGAATAGTCCTCTCAGACTGGCCATCTGTCTGAGAACGGAAAGAAGTACTAAGTTGAACCTTTGTACACAAATCTCTCTGAATAGCTCTCCAGAAGTGAGATGTGAACTGAATGCCACGGTCTAAAATGATAAAAGTTGGGACCCCGTGCAACCGAATAATCTCACGAAGGTAAATCTGGGCTAACCTCTCTGCACCGTAGGAAGTCTGAACCGGTAAGAAATATGTTGACTTAGTCAGCCTATTAATAATCACCCAGATGGAATCAAATCCTTGAGAAGTATGAGGAAACCCAACTACAAAGTCCATAGTAATCCCTTCCCACTTCCACTCAGGAATGGGAAGTCGCTGCATCAAACCACTCGATATCATGTGGTCAAACTTAACATGCTGATAGTACAAGCACTGAGATACGAACTCCACTACGTCCTGCTTTATACCACTCCACCAGTAAAGCTCTCTCAAGTCTTTATACATCTTCACTGCACTAGGATGAATGGAGTATCTAGAAAAATGCACCTCACAAAGTATCAACTGAACCAAATCTCCAACCCTCAGAACACAAAGACGACTGTCGAACCTCAGGATACCATCAGAACCCAACGTAGCCCAGCTGGCCTCACCCCTAACTACATGATCATGAAGGTCATACAAACTCTGATCCTCAAACTGTCAACTTTGAATCTGATCAACTAGAGTAGAACAAACCTCAATACTGGCAAGAACTCTGCTAGGATCCGACAAGTAAAGCCTAACCAAAGGGTTAGCTAAGGACTGAATGTCCAAGTCCAACGGTCGCTCAGAAATTGAAAGTGAAGCTAGGCTACCCATACTCACTGCCTTCTGACTCAAGGCATCCGCTACCACATTTGCCTTGCACGGATGATATAGAATGGAATCATAGTCTTTCAGTAGCTCAATACATCTCCTCTGCCTCGAGTTCAGGTCTTGCTGACTCGTAATGTACTGAAGACTATGATGATCGGTGAATATCTCACAATGAACTCCATATAAGTAGTGCCTTCGGATCTTGAGCGCAAAGACTACCGCCGCCCACTCCAAGTCTTGAGTGGGGTGGTTGCGCTTGTGAACCTTCAGCTGTCGCGACGCATATGCTATCACTCGACCCTGTTGCATCAACACACAACCAAGACCAACCACGGAAGCATCACAATACACAGAGAAACTCTTACCCTCAACCGGTGAAGTCAAAACTGGAGCTGAAGTCAATAAGGCCTTAAGCCTCTAGAAGCTATCCTCGCACTGATCCGACCACTGAAATGGAACATCCTTCCTAGTCAGCATAGTCAAGGGTGCTGCTATGGAAGAAAATCCCTCAATGAACCTCATGTAGTAACCTGCTAACCCAATAAAGCTATGAACCTGAGTAGTCGTAGTAGGTCTAGGCCAACCATAAACCACTGAAATCTTACCCGGATCAACTCTAATCCCATCCTTAGACACCACGTGCCCTAGGAATGCAACTAAATCAAGCCAAAACTTGCACTTTGAGAACTTGGCATAAAGCCGATGATCTCTCAAATTCTAGAGTATAACCGTCAAGTGTTGATCATGATCCTCTATACTCCGCGAGTATATCAAGATGTCATCTATGAAAACAATAACAAATGAATCCAAATACGGTCTAAGCACCATGTGCATCATATCCATAAAGGTTGCGGGGGCATTAGTCAACTCAAAAGACATCACCAGGAACACATAATGGCCATAACATGTCCTAAATGTTGTCATAAGGATGTCCTCCGCCCTAACCCTCAAATGGTGGTAGCCTGACTCAAATTAATCTTTAAAAATATGGCAGAACCCTGAAGTTGATCAAACAAGTCATCAATCTTTGGCATCGGATATCTATTCTTTACTGTCACCTTATTCAACTACCGATAATCAATACACATCCGCATCAACCTATCTTTCTTCTTCACAAATAGAACAGGAGCACCCCAAGGCGACACAATCGGTCTAGTGAACCCCTTAGCTAACAAATCCTAGAGCTTCTCCTTAAGCTCTCTCAACTAAGCAGGAGCCACATAGTAAGGAGAAATGGAAATGGGCCTGGTGCCCGGCTCTAACTAAATAGAAAAATCAATATCTCTCTTAGGTGGAAGCCTGGCAAGTCAGTGGGGAACACATCTAGGAAGTCTCTAACCACAGGAACAAACTTAGGAGATGAAGGGTCAGCACTAGCATCTCGGACATATGCTAGATAAGCTAAACACCCGCGAGAAATTAATTTTCCAGCTTGAAGACAAGAGATAATCCCAAACGGTGTGAGGCTAACATAACCCTACCACACAATCGGGGATACACCGGGCACGGCTATGGTAACGATCTTGGCATAGCAATCCAAAATCACACGGTGAGGGGATAACCAGTCCATACCCAGTATCACATCAAATTCCAACATATCAAGAATTATCAAATCACCCCAAGTCTTCAAATCACCAACAGATATCATACAAGATCTCATAGTCTGACCTACTACTATAGAATCCCCTACGGGTGTCAAAATAGAATCAGGCACAGATAATGGCTCACTAGCCAACCCCAAACAAGGCAAAAAGTAGGCAAATACATATGAACATGTAGATCCAAGATCAAATAAAGCCATAGTAGACTGACGGCACACAGAAATCATACCTATAATCACAGTATCTGAGGCCTCTACCTCTGGTCTCCCAGGGACCGCATAGAACTGATGATGAGTTCTACCTACCCAACTGCCATCCCTACCACCTACTCTGCCACGTGGGGCACCACCCTTAGCCTGACCACCACCCCCTCTAACTGGAGGTTGAACTGCTCACAAAGGCTTGGCCGGCTGAGCGGCTAACTGAATCGTACCCCGTTGGGGGCAATCTCTAGTATAGTGACCCATAACTCCACAATCATAACAAGGCCTTGACGGCCTGAACTATCGAAGAGTTTAAATCGTAACCTACCTGTCGTCCGACTACAAGCTGTTGGGATGATGATATCCAAGCCCGAATTGCTCTGAGAAATCCCGAATAATAATCAAACTATCAAAAACATAAATAATACATAAAAAATGAGCCTAATAATACCCATATCGTTGTAATAATAGCCGGGCCAAAATTCAGGTGAAAAGTGGGCTCGCGAGGCGCACAATCCAAAACTAAAAACGGAAAGAAGCATGATGAACACAATGATGCCAAGAATACATGCCCCAAAATTGAGCAATTTTGGCCAAGGGAAAGGCTCCAAAATAGCCCGCTCAAGCTCCAAATTAAAGAATGGAAAATTTAAGAATTATAATCAGAAATTAAGCAAGAAAAGCTAACCACAATGAGAGAACCACGCCAAGAAAAATGAACTCAATGATTCCACGGGGCATGCAGTCCCAAGGGAGCAGACTCTACAAGAAATTCCAAGCTCCAAGAGTTTACAACAATGGTGAAATCAACAATGGAGAAGACAACTTGGGGAAAGAAGGAGGACTTACAAAAATGCCAAGGGAGTAAGAATTTTCGAGGGATAAATGAATTCTCCAAGCTAACACTGAATTAAGAACCTTGGGTAGAGAGTATTTGGTGTTTTAGTGTTGGGAGAAATGAACAAGAAGGCTGGAAAAATGAATAGGAAAATATTTATACTACCCAGGGGTCTTTCATCACGATCGTGAAGGGACCCCTCGCAGTCGCGAGGACCACGCTGGCTAGACCATCGCGATTGCGAGTACTAGATATGCAGCCGCGAAGAACAAAGGAGAGAAGGCCTCATCACCATCACGAAAAAAGATGTCGTAATCGCAAAGAACAAGGGACCAGGTGTTTCATCGCGGTCGTGAGGAAGGAGGCTCGCGATTGCGATTAAGGCCTGAGCCTGCACCTGCAATAGCAAAAACCTATAATATTTCTAGAACTCTACGGGGAATTTCGGGCATGATTGGAAACTGATACTCAAAAACCAATAATGCTAACAGAGTGGAAATGACATTCTGGACTCAACAAAATCGATGAAACTTCTATACGAGGTCGTTTCAGAGAAAAGTTGAACCAAGTCAACACTAACTAACAAGAAACTAAACACTCAAAATAATCTCGGCTCACTCGGGACCCAAACCAACCATCTGCTAATCCAAACTCAACATTCTGGAGCTGATGGAATTGTCGAATTTTGAATCTGATGCTCCGATCATAGAAAGCTGACCTAAGTTCCACTTTTAACTCCAAATGGCCTGAAAATAGAGAAAGCAACACAAAACTCACACCAGAAGTTCTCAGGCCTCGACTAAAGGTCCAACTAGACCAAACTCAATTCTTCAGAACTAAGAAACTATCAGAATTTGATTTCGAGCATGTTAGCTAAGAATGTTGACTAAAGTCAATGATATTCTAAGTTAAAGCTCTAAAATAAGGAAATGGCCAAAACAACCAAACGAATGACTAGGGCACTGAACCATCGGTTCCAGAAAGTCCTAAATAACTTGGGGCCACTACAGGAAAGCTCTAATAGTACAAAGAAAGTGCAAATGTAAAAATGACTGAAAGGGTCATTACATCCCTTTTTTGTTATCATTTTACGTTCATCAAGCATTGGGTGTGGCTTTTATTTTACTTTTGCACTTTTATCTCCCATTTTTTCTCTCTTTCCTTTTCTCATATTTTTTCTCATTTTTCTTGTTGTAGCACACAAACCACACTCGTTATCTTCCTTTTCAATACTAACTCGATCTTTTCATACCCCATTTTCCTATTTTACTGTTACAGTAGCCACCCTCAACTTAGGCGTTTAGCCTGAGTTAAGGTGCATAATGTCCAAGGAAGGACCAGAGCCAAAATAAAGGTTTACAGGAAACAGAGAAGGTGAACAGGCTAATAATAAAAAGGGGTCAATTCAGGTTCAAACTCAGGGATCAAAGAGAATCAATTTCATTTGGTAGGTCATTTAGTTTAAGTGGTCTCCATTAAAAAAATGGCCTATGATCATCTCCTAACCAACTATTCTACAATCAAGGCATGACTAACCAAGCAAGTTCTAGATTGACACATACAACAAGAATGATACAAAATTAGCTCACCCACACATGGCACAGAGTTAATACTAATGATTAGCTAACTATCAGTTCATGCACTCGCTTAAGCTACTTATCACATTTATATACATATTGTTAATACACAGACCCATCAAGGTTAGTCTTAATAAGCTGATTACACAAAAAAATTGGAAGGGTCTCTATTTTCATAATAACATCAAAATCAGGCCACAGACTGCATTAAGTTCCTATTTTTCTTTTACAAATACACATCCTATTCTACACATGCTGGTTTAACAGAAATTAAAAATCCTCGAGGAAAGAACACAATAAGAAAACCCCAAGGATGAGGGTACCTTATAAGCTACCCTCATGGGTTGCCTCCCATGTAGTGCCTGATTTAACATCGCGGCACGACGCGAGTGTTTTGGCTACTCAGACTTCGCCTAAACACTCTATCAAAACATATACACATAACCAAGCTGCCCCCACCCCATCAAAATGAAGTATACATTGTCCCCAATGCACTAAAAATATCAAAAACAAGAGAGGCAAGGCATACCTGTGGCGCCTAAGCACGGTCATCCTGTATAGTAATCAGGCTCACTAGATCGATACCCACTTCCTTCTCAGCAACAAAGGTTACCTCAGTAGCCTTCTCAACATCAACAGCTGCCCGAGCAGCTTCATCACCAGTAACTACCACAATGGGGTCTTAAGAAGGTACCTCAGTGGTGCCTGCAACACCACTCCCTGAATTGCCATTATCGATAGCATCAAATCAAATCTGGTGCTCGACCAGGGATACTTTCCGCAGTTTCTATTCCTCTTTGTTTCTCCTTTTTTCCTCTCGTGTTATATTTTGAGCCACTGATTTAGGGCTTAATTAGGAATCATCATTCTCATCATGAACTTTCTTATCTCTCATTTTCCTCTTTCTCTTCTCTCCTCTAGGACTAGCCGGTGCCTCTTCTTTATCATCAGCTTTCTGTCGGAGCTCAGGGTTGGCATAGTCCCACAAATTTATCATTGGTGCAAGTGGCGCCTGTGACATGACTATGGGAGCACTGGAGTACATAGTAGTCAGACGTACCTCTAGTTCATCAACATCTATTTCCAGTGCTGCTATATCCTCCTTTATCTATATGAGCTCAGTCGCACCCATCTCATCCAACCGATCATTAATCCTCTCTTCCATAGAATTAATTCAGCCATGCACATTGACAAATAGTATGATGGCTCGATATATAGAGGCATTGATAATGGACTGGAACTGTTCAGCAAACTTTTTTATCTGCTTCTGTAGTTGTAGTGTAGTTTGAACAGTGTTGGCAAAATTCACCGGGTGAAAGGCATAGGTAGAGCCCGGCTAAGATAAAGGAGGTGCGGTAGATGTGGAAGGAGCCCTGGCAGTTTCTGGAACAGAGATGTCAACACCTCAGGGAGTCAATAATGCGCCACGGCGGGGGTGCCTAGAAGTTCATCTATTTATTCCCTTGCAGAAGGGGTCTCTTTGTTCAGGCTGCCCTGTTGAGAAGGCAACGCAACAATATAGGGTGCAGCCTCTGGTGGCAACACAAATGAATCGTGGATAGTGGTGGCCTCAGCTAATTCTGAAGTACCGCATAGGCTTAATGTCTTGCTCTCATCTTTTGACCTCTCAAGATAATGGGTTCGGACAACATCTTCACCATGATCTACCCCTGAATACCTTAGGATGGCAGTATCGTGGCACAGCTCAGTGAGGAGGCATGGAAAAGGGTAGGATGAACTTATCTTGGCAACTCGATCCCAGATCCCTTTAGCAATAATTTGACCAAAGTTTAGCTTGTAATTGGACATTAAGCTGGCCACCAAAACTGCTCTCTCAATGGTCAACTGGTTGTCTCCATCAGTTGGAATAAGCTGGAAATAGACAATTGCCCACTAGAATTTGGCCTCAAAACTCATGGATGCTTTGTTGATATGTGGCTTCTTCTGGTAGAGCCACTTTGGGGTGCCGGTCGGTGTAAGTACTTTGGCCAACCACTTTATTCACTCCTTCTCACTTTTATACTGGTGATCATATTTTGATATGTTGGAAGGCTTGACATACTCAGGCCTGTAGAGGAATCTGTTGATAGTTCAAGCCAAAATATTTACTGGGACTCCTCGAATGGGAACGCTCTAAAGAGCGGGGAGATCTGAAGCTTTCTATCCTTTTTTGCAATGGCTCTCTTGGATGGCTTGATAGTTGGCGTAGAACTCCCTCACGATAGTTGGCTGATAATCAAGAAGTGGCTTGCTAGTCCAGGCCAAGTTATAGTGTCAGAAGTACTCCTCAAGCTTGGAGAAGTCCTTGAGCTTGAATGGACTAATCCTCCATTCTTCTGCAATGGGGCATTTTATGTTCCCCTTAGCCATCAACTCAAGTCCATAATCAAAAATTTCTTTGGCCCCTTTCACATTCCACCTAGCCAGCTCTCATATTTGATATCTTTGGATGTGATGGCATGAGTCATCCTAAGAGCTTTGGGAGTAGGTGGGGTCTGCTCCCAGGAGTTGTGCTCTCTGTATCTGAGTTTGAACCGGCAGCTGCATCTTTTCTGGAGCCAGATGGTGTACCATTACTTGAACTAGACTCAGTATCTTTGCCACTAGAAACTTGTATGGCTGAGTCCTGGCCTCTCTTTGCTGGTACGGGAGTGGTGTCACTGTCATTATTTGAACCTATGGATTCGGAGAGGATTTTTCCCCCTCTTCAGACTGGGGAGAAGTATGTTCTGACTCCTGCAACTTCTCGGATGCATCACCTTCTCCTTTTTCAGACTGAGGAGAAGATGATAGAACAAGCTTCCTTTTGGTCAATCGGGCGAGGAGGAGGTTATCTGACTCGCTCCTTTCGCCTTCAGACTCAGTGGATTGGTCTAAAAGGTGAGTCGTAATGGCTTTCTCTTTGGATTTTCGGGCCCTCCCTTATCTCAATGGAGTTTGTGGTGCCATTTAGTACCTGTAGGTGAAGTCTGTTAGTAACTTGAACCAAAAATAAAAACCAGAAAAATAAAAACAATTGAAAATATTTTAACAGTTTTGGCCTCCCACGGGCGTTGAAGGTCCGACGGCCCCTGGGTTAGGGCATCGGAATGAAACAGAAGCATGAATGAAAACATTCTTTTTTCTCCCACGGTGTCCTGCCACAGGTGTGGGAGGTCCGACGTCCCATTAGGGTCAGGCATCAAAATAGGACCGTAGCATTCTCAGGCCTTGTCCCGATTCCTACACCAACTCTGACGCCCTTTGTGGCTACGATGTCCCGTTGTGCCTGCCCGTGGGATCAAGGCAGCATAACTTTTCTCCACCCCTTTTCTTCATTAACACATTAATAATCTATCCCTAACAACCAATATGCACAATTTTGAACAACCCCTCCACATAACATTAACATAATAACCAAAACCCTAGTTCCCTTAATTATCAAACAACACACACACATACACAACTATGCAAAGTTCACATCTAGGGTTCGCTAAAATCATTCATGAAGCAATATGTTTGCTCTTACATATGAACCCATAGACAATAAAACATCAAGAAAGAATTGAAACCATTAGAATGAGATAGAACTTACTCTTAGTTTGCAAAGATATCTTGAAAATCAACCCTTGAATAATTTGTGAACTTGCCTACCGTGCCTTTGTGATTTTTATGTGTATAGGGAATATAGGGGGGATGATGATCGGTGGTGAGGAGAATGGTGAATTTCATGGGGAAGGGTGTGGGGAGAGATACGTGAGTTATGGAGGGAGTTTGAATCAATTTGACCTCAATTGAATGAGGTCAAACTCCTTTAAATTGTGGGTAAAGGGGAAAGGAGTCCTGGTCGGGTCGGGTCGGGTCCGGTCGACCACATAATTTAAAAAAATTTGACCCTTGACCGACCCAAACGATGGGTAATCGTGATACATGTGGGTCACACGATGACCCATCATAGCTTGACTTACCTAGGCATGGCATTCCATTCCCACGCTCATTGGGGCTGCGATGGCCCATCATGTCGAGACGTGGGAATGGACCACTGAGCTTATTTCTTTGTTTCCTGTTGCATGCCCATTTCCCATGGGATATGGCACCTGTGATAGCCCATCTAAAGTGCCTATAGGAACCCCTTTTCTGCAAATTCTCCCTTTTTCAGTTGTATCAACTCCTGCACACTTAAACAAATGTTAGTCCATGGGTTGCCTCCCATGCAGCTCCTAATTTAATGTCACGGCACGATGCAGGTCACTTGACTACTCAGACTTCATCAATCTTCCTTCATGGATTGCCTCCCATGCAACGCCTGATTTAACATCGCAGCACAACACAATCATTTGGTAAATCAGACTTCACCAAGTTCCCAAACTTCAAACAACTTGATTTCTTCAGTATTTCCCAAATAGGCTTTGACACGTTGACCATTGGCCTTAACCACTTGCCATCACGGTTCTCAAGCTCTATTGCACCATGTTAGGATACTTGCACCACTCGAAATGGCCCCATCCATTTTAACTTCACCTTGCCTAGAAATAAGTGCATTTTTGAATTGTAGAGTAGAACCAGATTGCCCAGCTGAAAATCTCTCTTCTCAATCTTTCGGTCATGCTACAACTTTATCTTCTCCTTGTATAGTGTAGAGCTTTCATAAGCATTTAGGAAAAACTCATTTAATTCATTCAGTTGACCAAGCCACTGGTAGGATGCGGCACACCAGTCTAAATTTAACTTTTTGAGTGCCCACATGGCCTTGTGCTCAAGCTTCACCGGAAGATGACATGCATTTCCAAACACAAACTTATATGGTGACATACCTATAGGAGTCTTGTAAGTTGTCCGATACGCCTATAGGGCATCATCAAGCTTCCTAGACCAATTGGTTCTATGCACATTCACTATCTTCGCGAGGATGGACTTAATCTCGCGATTTGAGACTTTTACTTGCCCACTCATTTGAGGATGATAAGGTGTCGCCACACTATGTCTTACCCTATATTTCTCAAGTAGATTCCGGAATAACTTATTACAATAATGAGACCCTCCATCGTTGATAACTGCTCGCGGTGTGCCAAATCTAGAAAAGATATTTTTCTTTAAGAACGCTGTGACACTTTTGCCTTCATTATTGGGAAGTGCTACTTCCTCCACCCATTATGACACATAGTCACAGCAACTAATATATTCCTCATCCCATTTGACATCACAAAAGCACCCATAAAATCGATTTCCCACACATCAAATAGTTCAATCACAAGGATAGGAGTAATAAAGAGCTCATGCTTTCTTGATATACCTCCTTCCCTTTGGCATCGATTGTAGGCCCTTGCATACTCATGACCATCCTTGTAAAGGGTAGGACAATAGTAGCTGTATTGTAGAATTTTGTGGGCCATCCGGGTGCCACAATGATGCCCCCTACAAGAGATGAATTACATGCCTCAAGTATATCTTTCATCTTTGCTTTAGCTATCCATCTATGAATCATAGTGTCTCCACATACATGAAACAAATAAGGCTCCTCCCAAAAAAAAAATCTTCACATCAGACATGAACTTCCTTCGCTGATGGATGGTCAGGTTAGGAGGAACTATGTCACTTGCTAAACAATTAGCAATGTCTGCATACCATAGGATCAAATCCTGAGAAGCAGCCAAAACTTGCTCATCTGGGAAAGCATCATCAATCTCTAGCTCATCTTTTAGATGCAACATAGCCTCATCTTCCAGTCTAGACAAGTGGTCAGCCACCTGTTTTTCTGTACCTTTGTGGTCCTTGACTTCAAAGTCAAATTCTTGCAGCAGTAGCACCCAATGAATCAACCTAGGCTTTGCATCCTTCTTCACCATAAGGTACCTGAGAGCTGCATGGTTTGTGTGCACAATCACCTTGGTGCCGAGCAAATAAGATCTGAATTTTTCAAATGGAAACACCACAACTAGTAGCTCCTATTTTGTCATAGTGTAGTTTTCCTGAGCGGCGTTCAGTGCTTTGCTAGCATAGTAAATCAGGTGAAAAATCTTCTCTCATCTATGGCCTAGGACTGCTCCTAGCGCTACTCCACTAGCATTACATATCACCTCGAATGGCTCAAACCAATCAGGATCAACAATAATGGGGGCTGAGATCAACTGCAACTTTAACCACTCGAATGCCTTCAAACACGCATTATCAAACACAAACTTCACATCCTTCTCTAACAATTTGCACAAGGGATGTGCAATCTTTGAGAAGTTCCTTATAAATTTGAAATAGAACCCAGCATGCCCTAAAAAGCTTCGAATACCCATTACTGAGATGGGAGGAGGTAATTTTTTTATCACCTCAATATTGGCCTTGTCAACCTCAATACCCTTCTTAGAAATTCTATGACCCAACACGATGCCTTCTTTGACCATGGATTACACTTCTCCAGTTAAACACCAAGTTGCACTCTTCACATCTTTGCAGCACACAACTTAGATGGGCTAAACAATCATCAAACGAGTCACCTACAATAGAGAAGTCATCCATGAATACCTCAATAGTGTCTTCAACCATGTCAGAGAAAATCAACATCATACATCTCTGAAAGGTTGCTGGTTCATTACACAATCTAAATGGCATCCTTTTGAACGTGAATGTCCCATATAGACAAGTGAAAGTGGTCTTTTCTTGGTCTTCAGGAGCAATTGAAATCTGATTATATCTTGAGTAACCATCAAGAAAATAATACCATCCTCTACCAGCAAAATAGTCTAACATCTAATCCATAAACGGCATCGAAAAATGATCCTTCTTAATCCATGTATTCAGCTTTCTGTAATTCATGCAAACACACCAGCCTGTGACTGGACTCACAGGAATCAGCTCGTTCTTAGCATTAGGAACCACAGTGATTCCATCCATTTTAGGCACACACTGAACTGGGCTCACCCACTTACTATCTGCAATCGAATAAATCACGCCTGCATCCAGCCACTTGATAATCTCTTTCTTGACCACATCTTGCATAGGTTGATTCAACCTATGTTGATGCTCAATACTTGGGATGAAATTTGTCTCAAGCTAAATCTTTTGCATGCATATGCCTAGTGGAATGCCAATGATGTCAGTGATAGACCAACTAATGGCCCTTTTGAACCTTTTCAATACGACACAAGAGCCTCAACTTTCCCTTCACCTAAGTCAGCAGCAATAATCACACGCAATGTATTTTCGTCTCCCAAGAAAATATATCGCAAATATGATAGCAGCGCTTTGAGATCCAAGACTAAAGGTTCCTCAATAGATGGTTTGGCTGGTGGTTTACTCTATTCCTCAAGTTTAAATCAAGATTATTGGGGGCATATGAGTAGGATCCCATACCAGCAAGTGCTTCCCCATGTCATCATATTCATCAATGGCTTCCCCATCAAAATTCATAATCACGGCTGCAAGTGCTTCAACACCAAGTCACTCCTCAACCGGCACTAATGGTTGTTCCTCATCAATAACATCGATGACTGAGACTACCCGCATGTCATCATGGTGCTTCATTGATTGGAACAGGTTGAAAGTCACTTCTTAATCATTCAGTCTAAACTTCATCTGCCCTGTCTCTAAGTCAACTAAAGCACGTCCTATGGAAAAGAATAGTCACCCCAAGATGATGAGGACCTCAAATTCTACCTCACTGTCCAAAATTACCAAGTCTGCTGGAAAAATAAAAGTTTCCACTTTGACAAGCACATCATACAAGATACCTACTGGCCTTTTCATGGTGCGATCTGCCATCAATAGTCGCATTATCATCGGTGTGAGGGCTTTCAAGCCCAATTATTTGAACATTGTCAATGGCATAAGATTGATGCTTGCATCCAAATCACATAATGCCTTAGAAAAATAGAATGATCCAATGGTACAAGGAATAGTGAAAGCTCTAGGATCTTCTCTTTTTCTGCACAAGAGAATGGGAAGCAATTGCACTACAATGGTGCAGATTGTCCGCAGACTCAAAACTAATAGTTCTCTTCTTCGTCACCAAGTCCTTTATAAACTTTGCATATCCAAGCATCTGTTCTAGTGCTTCTACCAAAGGGATGTTTATCGAAACCTGCTTCAACATTGAGATGAATTTTCGATATTTGCCTTCTTCGGCCTTGTTGGCTAGTCTCTGTGGGAAAGGTGCAAGAGGTCTAGGCATAGGCTTAACAACTTTAGGTACCTCCTCTTCCTTTATTTTGGTAGCACCTAGATCCTTTTTAATTCGGCTCTCTTCATCACCCTTTACTTCAGATTCCACTACAATATAAGCTCCATTTACGTCGGGCTCAGTTGGCTCCTTAACAACTATAGGGATAGGAGGGTCAACAGTCTTCTTTCCACTATGAGTAGTCACCGCCATAAAATGCCCATTACTTTTTGGATTCTGGACTATATTGCTAGGAAGTGTACCTTTTTATGCTGGTTCAAAGTTGTAGAAATTTGACCCAACTATTGCTCTATTTGCTTGATAGAGATGGCGTATGACTCTACTTTTTGATTCATGCTTGAGATGCCAGCACATATTTCCTTTAAGTTACCATCAGTTGACTCCACCTTTTGCAACATCTTGGCCAACATCTCTTCAACTATTGGCTGACTGGATTCTCCTTAACGGTTACCCGGAGGGACATACAGGCCGCTTCTATCATTCTTGTAGCCATCTCTCTTTTTCCAGTCACCATCTCTATCTCTACCCCTGCTCATGTCTCTATAGCTAGACAGGTTGTAGTTGTTATCTCTATCCCTGTTGTTATCTTGATCTTTGTTCCGATCGTGATTTCCCTGACCCCGCCAAGTGTCCTGATTGGACCCTTAGTCGTTGGCTTGGAAACCCACCACCTGATCATTCAAATAGTTGGCTTCTTCATCAGATTTGGATCCATCCTGTCTTGGGGCTTTACCTTGCGAACCTACAACATTCACCTTTTCAGCCCCGTTATTAAGGATCTATTTTGCAATAATATCTACGTTTGTCTTTAATCCTGCGACATCCTGTCTAAGATCCTGCAACTCCTGCTAGTCTATGGATTTCCCAATAGCATAAGTTCCTGCTGAACTCTCAGAATCTCTCGTATGGCAGGCCCTGTTCGTCTTTGTAACTCTATCAAGCATCTCAGAAGCTTCTGTGTAAGTATTTTTTATGAACGCTCCCCCAGTGACTGTATCAACTACCACCTTGGTGTTTGCATTCACTCCTCTGTAAAAAATCTCCACCAGATGATCTGAATGGATCCTGTGATTTGGCACCTGTTTCAGCTTCTTGTTGAACCTAAGACATGTCTTATATAGTGCTTTGGTGTTCAACTACTTGAAGTTATAGATCTCTTGCTTGAGATGCAACATCTTTGATGGAGGGAAGAACCTCTCCACAAACTGACTTTTCAGTTCCCTCCATATGAATATTGAATTATCAGGAAGTTCAGTAAGCCAAAGTGTTGCTTCTCTAGTCAAAGAAAATGGAAATAGCTATAATCTGATAGAATCTTGGCCCACTCCTGGAAGATTGTAAGCCTTGCAGATCCCCACAAAGTTTACCAAGTGCAAATTTGCATCATCAGTAGACATTCCAGCAAATAATCCCTTCAGGTTCAACAACTGGATTATAGTGCTTGTAATGTCAAACTTCGTACCCTCAGGCAGTGGTGGAAGTACTATAGGGCCTATTATTCCTGCGTTATCAATATTAGCTTCATCATCAAGATTGTAGCGAGGGATGCGTCGAGGTTGCTGAATTTGGTGGCCCCTATTCCCTCTCAGTGCAATAGAATCTTGATGTATATTGCGTCGGGCTACCTCATCCCTTGCAACTTGAGCATTAAGTGCAGCCTTGAGGGAAGCCTCTTGCCTTGCTTTCTCAACTGTTGCATTCTGATTTGCTAAGTCTACGGCAACTTGAGCATCTTGCGTAATTTGGGAAGCTTCTTTTGCTTGCTGCCTTTGCTGTTCTTCTGCCAACATCCGAGCTGTGGCATGTTCTGGTGTCTCAACAACCCCTTCCTTCACTATGTTTCTCAGAGTTCATTAGAGTTCGAGATTGAATGGAATCAGGAGATTTCCTTGACTCCGTGTACTGGGTATGCACAAGTGTGCAACCTGCGGAACAAAACAAAAACAATAAAAAAAGTAAATTAGGAAATAAAGACTAATAGTGAAATAAACACAATTGCTCTTAATCCTAAACCATATTTCCCGACAATGGTGCCAAAATTTGATACGCCCAAATTACACCTCCAAAAAAAGTATAAAGTGGTCGATGTTCAAATATAGAACCCAACGAAGGTTGGGGTCAATCCCACAGGAAATATGGTAGGACTAAGGTCAACTATACTTATTTGCGCTCTTAGCTGTTTATTTCTCCAATGGGGGGGGGTTAAAGTAACAAGTAATATTTGTAATTAAGATTCAAATAAGTAATAGAGTAACAGTTTCAAGTGTTGTAATCAATGAAAGAAGTGACTAAGGTAGTTTTCCCCATGAGTTCATAACGCAGTAAGGCATTGTACCAGCAATATAGTCTAGTGTTATGCATACAAGATCGGTAAGTTAGGTTCTCCTAAGCGAATGGTTACCAAAATAGAAGAATGTCACCATGTAACTTAGTCAGTCTACGGGGGTTTGCTTTGCTAACCCTTACCACTGATCCCAGATTAGCTTTTCCTGGGCAAGTTCAAGCTAATTAGGTGAGGGTTGGTAGCCTCAAATTTCCTTTGTGTAATCTCCTTTCCCATTTGTTACCCTTTTGGTCAAGCAAGTAGGAATAAGGCGAGCTCTAACGTTTACAACCATTAAAAAGCAATCAAAGTGAGGGGAAGGATAATACATGCATAAATACCATTCTAGAATTACTAAGTACTTTGCCTACTTTGTTAATCCTTCGTGGTTTCCACAACCCTAGTTGTGGATTTAGCTACTCATAGTTGCAAGAGAACAATCAGATTTAGATGAAGAGATCATGATTATAACTTACAATAATAAATAAAGAAAACCGTAATCTTGAATTCTCAAGAACACTTCAATAATCAAGAACAATAATTGAATTCTCAAAAGTATGAAATAATATTCTCAACAATACGTTATGATGTCCCAAAATTGCGTAACCTCTCAAAATAAAACCCTAGGAAAGGTATTTATAGAAAACAAAGACCAATTCCTAACTGAACTAGGAAAGCTGAAATGCGGCTATTCTGACGGGCAAGCCTCATGGGCCGTCATGGGTGCCACGGGCATCGTGAGTAACTTGTCGGGTCTTCTTGCCTTTGTGCTATGCATTCTGCCAAGTTTTCACGGGAAAGGCAGATGGGTCGTCATGGTTCCCACGGCCTATCACGATCCACCATCGCATAAATCCTCTGACTTGTCCTCTCTGCTGGTCCATTTTGATAAATACATGTGACGTCCTGTCGTATCTTTCACGAGCGTCGTGGCTGGGCGTCTGAACTTTGGTTATTGCCTTAGCTTCTCTGGTTCTTTCCCACGGGCAAGTGTGACGGCCCGTGGTACTTCCGATGCCCGTCCCATTTGGTTGTGGGATAGGTCTTTGCCTTGTGATTTCACTGCTTTGTTTCCACGTTCCTTCCCATGGGCCGTGGTAGATCCCACTCATATGGGGCATCACTTATAGCCCAAAAACAATAACTTTTTCTGTCTTTTTATCTTTTCAATACTTTCCCTTGCACATGTAGCAAACGGGTATCATATCTAACAAAATATACTTAAGAACTCCTAAAATCCTTAGTTTTAAGCATCGAAAGTGTCATGAAATCCTGGCACATCAGGGATCACAAGTATGGAAACATATGCTTAAAGCAAGGGATGATGTTGATAAGAAAATCTGAAGTGAAACTAGGTGTGACACTCTAATATTTGGTTTGACAATTTGACCAAATTAGAGACTCTGTATTATGTTCTTCCACCCTTATTTATCTCAGATAGCAGTTTGGAAGATGTTCATCAACTGATGACATAGGGAGCCTGAAATGTTGAAAAATTATAGTAAACTTTGCCTCAGGGCATCACTGATTAGATTCAGAAGGAACTTGTATTCATAGAAGCTACAGATGAATAGGACAAGCCCTAGTGGATATTAACTAGATCTAGGAAATTCACTGTGAGTAGTGCATAGGAGGCACTAAGACAAACATAAGAAAAGCAACAATAGTTTATCCATATATGGATAAAAGGAATACCCTTCAAGGTTTTTCCTATGGAGATTATGGAAGAAAAGAGTTCCCATTGGGGAAGTTCTTACAAGGATAAGAGTGATTGAGGACTCTCAGTGTTTTTGCTGCAATGGTTCCTCTCAAAAAACCATTGACCATGTTTTTTTGACATGCCCCTCTATAGCAGGGATATGGCAAAGTTTTGCAGTAGCAACAGGTGTGCATGGCCCTTTCCTACAACTGAAAGACACTCTTGCTAGATGATGGTCTGTAGATCGACCTTCCAAGCTAAAACCAGTATACAAAGTTGTCCCATCTTTTATACTATGGCATATTTGGAAAAAGAGGAATGCTATTATGCATGGTGAAAGTATGTCTATCCCAATGTTATGTATGAGATTAACATACAAGTGTACTTGTCACGGCCCAAATGGCCGTGAATGGCACCCACACTAACCCTTCAGTGAGAGAACTAACTAACCCAAACCTTAATCCTTATACTTAGACAATTTTAGAAGAGATAGGATAAAACTTAACTTTAAATAAACCATAGTCGAAAACAATAAAACAAGGTGTGGAAGAATTCGACTATCTATTACATCCCCAAGAACTGAAAGTTATAGTACAAGACCTCTAATCAAAATTCATGTCTAAGATATCCAACAATAAACCAAAATAGTAAAGTCTCATTGTCTGGAAGAAGGACAATGACTAAGAGAGGATCCACGACAGCTTGAGATGTAGTGCTCTGCCTTGGATCGTAGTGTTAGCCACCTAGTCTAGATGAGGTTGCGTCTGAGCCTCTAGAACACAGTCTGCTCTCAATAATGGAAGAGTACAGGGTAGTATTAGTACAAAATACTATGTATTGTCAGGTATCATAGGCCGACTCAGTTTAGAACATGTATATAATCGAATCAAATAACAAGTAAAGGCACTTCAATACTTAGCACGTAATTCAGTCAACAAATAGTCATTTCAAGTCAAGTCAACAACATTGACAACAAGTTTACAAAAATCAATAAATATCACTGCAAGGATGTAAGAGTAATCACTTTCAATAGTCATATCACATGGAATCTATGTCCACTTAACTTTCATCAATGTAATCAATACCTCTAGTCTCTTTGCAGTTTACAATACCATCTCACCATATCTGACCACGAAAAAAAGTAATAATAAAGAAATAAAAGGGTGTAAGCACATGGTAAGGGTCTTATTTCTGTCTACTAGCCATGACCTACAAGGGACACACCAGGATCCATGTACTTGTCAGAACCATTTTCCATCGGCACTAATAACACTCACCAGAACCATTTTCCATCGACACAATAAGAATATGAATTTCACAAATAACTCAATGCGCAATATAATCTATGATTCCAATATCTCTCAAGATATAACATAGTGCACTAAATCACACGTACATTATTCATTTTAGTTCATTATTCAGTTCCATGTATACCTAGCTTATTCTTTCAAGCAAAACATAAAAACACTCATCATTTAAACATGTCCGAAAATCAATCACAAGTCAAATAACTCAATCACATACATGTACTAAAACAAGTTCAACTCCAATTTAAACCACAATGTACCTCGAGTGAAGAATTACCACCCACAAGTTACTTCGCAATTGCCTTGACCTTCCATAATACTTCGGAATATTCAAAGTCTATGAACAACAATTTACAAGAGTAATCAATCATTTACTCTTCAATTCAGGCCTTGTAATTTAACCCACTAATTCTACCCTTAATCGAGGTCTGTAGCATTCTCCAAGGGTCAATTAATCATTAACTAGCCTTACAATAATCATACAATCAACACCTAAAGATTTCTAACCAAGTTAACTCCTTTTTAGCCATTTTTATGCCTAAGGTTCTCATCTTTATGGAACCCAAGGTTCCTCATTAGTCCTAATCATGTTTAGAACTATCAATTTCATGCTAGGAATCATAAAAGAACTCCCTAGGATCAATTCTAGGTGAAATTACACCTCCCATAGGGTTTTTCCCACTTTTCCCACTTTTAGGGCTCTAAACCCACAATTCCACCATTAATCTTTAATCTAATGAACTCACAAGGATTAATTATCTATAAACGAAGATGTTCACTCAGTTACTTACCTCAAACAAAGGAAAACACCCTAGTTTTCATAGAAAACTGTCCCTTGGAGCTTTAGAACGTGACTTGGAGAATATGGAAAATAACAACTGAAAAGTGACTTATGCTCAAGAAAACTCCCCCGTTACTCATCACAGCGGATTGCGTCTCGCTATGACGATCTGTTGTGGTGGGACTTGACTCTATATGGCGGTCCTTGACCGCTACAACAGAAATATTTCTGCTACAATAACTCATCACGGTAAGACCCTAACTCACCACAACGGCCTGCAAATTTTAGAATGTCAGAAACTCGCTCAAAACCTCTTATTTAACAACAGATTCATTTTCTAGATATCACAGATTAATCCCGATGTGACAACTACCATAACGGGAGTTGTATGAATTCGATTTCCATCCTGAAACTTCCTACGGGACCCTACAACAGTCGATTATCCATAAATGAACACCACACTACCAAACTTTGAACCACGAATTGGGAATTGCTACTCAAGCACATAACACTAGATTTTCATCAAAGCTCACCCTAGCCTGAGTCTTTACCAACTCTCATCTTATAGACTTTTCTAGCTGGATACTTACGCCCTAACTCTACTATAACGACAGAACAGATCATTACAGTACTTATTTGCCAATTCAAGATATCCCTGGTTTAAGTACATCCCCAAATGTTAGCCATTAATAATACATTTGTTTGAAGAATACACTCTCATCATAGAGTGTAAGACAATATAATGGAGAAGACAAAGTAGAGGCTTCTTCAAATGCAATTATGATGCTGCATTTAAAGGAAATCCTGACCTTAGTTTATTATCATTTTGTGTAAGAGACAACTCTGGAAATTTAAGATATACTGAAGCTAGGGGAATTGCAGAGGGAACCAATATTGTTGTAGAAGTTGTGTTTCTAAGCAACTAGTTCCTGTGGTGGTAGAAACATACTCTCTTACTATGAAGAAAGTCCTGGATGGAGTTTGGGAGGTTCCTTAGAACATTGTCATGGATGAGAAGGACATTAACATGCTAAATGTTATGGGCAATGTGATAGTGAAACATGAGTATAGGGAAGGAAACCAATAAGCAGACTATTTTATCAACTTAACTTTTAATTTTACAGGTACAATATCCTTTAATTCATTTCAAGAGGTCCCAACACAAGGCGAGAATCATCGATTTGGAGAAAAATCAATCAGTAAACATACGATTCAGAAAGTGCCAAAATCCAAATTTCAACACACAACAAAATATAACAACATACAAGTGTAGAACTACACAGAGGAAATCGGTTGAAGAAGTTTATCAATTGAAGTACACACAACTCAGTCTCAACCACAAATCCATGTCAACATTATAAGAGTGCAATCCGATTAGGCACAATCATACAAAAAATGAAATGCACAAGCCTGTAGTAGGGGTACGCTGCTTCTAAGTTTGCGAGACTGATCTTTCACGAAGCTTCTCCTTGACAATGGTATTAGTCTCTGTGAGACTCAGCATGTTGGGGGAAATTAGTGGAAGATTAGATCTAAAGTAAAAAACTAGGTTACAACTACACACGATGAAGAAAGCTCTAACCTTTACAAGCGCAGTTCATAGAGCTTCCACCATCATCGAACTGAAGAAGTCTTCAAGCGACCCAATTTCATGGCATCAATGAGCTTGTTTGATGTCTCAGGTGAAATTGACCCAAGTTCTTTGATATAATCCTCCATGGCAACATCGAAGTGAAATTACAAGTTTTATTGGAATCCCATCGGCCTGTACAAACCCCGAGCTTAAAGATGAAGCTTTGAACCCTTCGAATCGCCGGCAGATAAAAGCGAGAAAGGGAAAGGGTCGAGAACTTTCCTAAAAGGTTTTTGTCTGTACTTGTTTGCTTTTCTTTTTCTATTTTGTTTTTTTATTCGGGTGGGCCTCTGTTGGGCCACACTTGGTTATTGTTCTTTTTGGGCATCTTAGCCCATTCTTATATTTTGTGATTTTTGGTTTTGGCTTAATAAATGGTGGTCTTTGACCACTTTCATTTTTTTTAAAAAAGGATATTGTTCCTAAAAATGGAAAAACAAAATGATACCCTCTCCGTTTCAATTTGCTTAGCCTATTTTCTTTGTTAGTACGTTTCAAAAAGAATGTCTCTTTTCTTTTTTAGCAACTCTTCAATTTTAATTTTTCACATGATATGTTTAAGATCATAAAATTAAAGAATATTTTGATATAGTTGGCATATCTTTAATTATTAATCACAAGATTTAAAAGTGTTCCTTATTTTGTTAAACTCCGTGATAAATCAAAATATGTGAAACAAAAGTATACCATTTAAGTGGTCTTTGATTATGTGTCAAGTACCCGGGTCTTACCCGAAAGAATGCAGGTCTGCGTCTCAACAGACATTTTATTCCAATCAAAGCCCCTTTAAAAGCCCTAAGCGTCCGCTCCTTTCTTCTCCGGCGATTATCCGTACAAAATTTCCTCCGTCGTCGGCCACCATCCCTGAACGTAACATCTCTTCTTCTGTGCTAAATTTTGACCAATAGGTTTTCAGCAAGTCGGCCCTTGGGAACAGGTAAATTCGACCGTTGTATTCGAATTGAAATGGAATGAGCTGACAGCTTATGTTCATTATGGTTGATGGGTTTATTACTTAATTATGTTTTATGTTTGTGGTAATAAAATGCAGAGAGAAAAAGACAAGAATGAGTTGACGTGATAATGAGTAGACTCTCATTTAGGCCACGTCCACTTGACATTCACAAGAAGTTACCTATTGTAAAATCTGTAAAGGATTTTGAAGATGATGATACACCGTCCAATACCCGCAATCAAATCATTCGTCTCACTGCTGATATTGAGGTTTGCTTAACTCAACTTTCATAATCTACTGCCTTCCTGTTTCTATTTGATTCTTAATGTTGCATGGTTTCATATGTGTCTTTAAATTCTATATAGCATATATGTTTAGCGTTAGTACTGTGGCCTGAATATTTGAACACTAATGCTCTAGAGAAATGTATTTGAGTTATGCAGATGATTTAGGTCTCTATTTTCTTCCTCAATATTGAGAAAGATTATGCAGACATTTAGCTATTATCAAGAAATAGTAAACGGTCTTATCAATACATAAATGTATAACTCCCCAGGAATTTCATTTGCACTCATATTCATTACTGTAGGAATGGGGTTCAAGCTTTCCCTAACCCTTTCTCGTCAATGGACTCCTGACGTATACGAAGGAGTGCGGTTCGTTCGAGATACTTCTATATTTTAGAACAACCCTGCTCTCTGATCGATGTTTTATAATCTTCATATCTACGGAATGAGGAAGCTAGGAGAGGATTCTAAACAATTCTATCGAAAGATGCAAATAATGAGCGTTGAATTCTTCATACGTTCTGTGAAATTTTTATCCTAGTGATAAGTGATCTATATTTGCTGATAAATTACTGCGAATAACCATAATAATTCAATGTTTTCGGATTTGGCGCCATGAATAATTTCTTAACTAAAGTGTTTGTACTTATGTAATTTATATGCTTTGGATAAACAAAGGGGAATAAATTGTCTTGAGAATCGCCTATGCAGAGTGTTGGACAATGTTCTTTTGGTATTTTATTTTCCCTATTATTGGAATTTGGAAGTATAATGCATACCCTGCAACTCAGTCTTTTTAAAGTATGGTATAGTTAGACATCTTTTTGTTAGATGATAAAGTAGATATAATTGACAGCTTTGGCTGAACGTAACAGGATTCTTGTCTTGAACTAAAATCAGAATTTTTTACGACATTTTTAAAGGAATGCTCAAAACAATTTTTTGTTGCACAAATTTATGATAAAATAAGTCATGATGCTCAAGAAAGGTACACTAAAGCTTGTATGACTGTGTGTTTCAGGGCTTCTATTGGTGTGGTGTACTTATCTTGTTAGCTCAAGTTGACAACTATATATTGTTATTGGTTAACATAGAGGAAGGGTTCTGGTTTTCTTAAGCACATTAGTGAACATATCCAAAAAAGGGAGGTAATCCATTTCATTATAGTATCAGACTTAGAGATATTTTCCAAGTTTCTTCAGAGATGCATACTATGGACTTAAGTGGTTTTTAGATTAGCTTCTGATATGGTGTTTGAATTGTTTCTATTTCTAATTCTTATTTGCAAACGCTGTTTTCATGGGAAAATCATTAAGGGTTCAAATTCCCGCCTATGTCAGCTCGACCTGCTTGTTGGCTTTGATTAGGATTTTATGTATTGTTGCCCTTTCGCTTCTGCTAGTCTCTGATTTAAATAGGAGATCATAAGTCATCATAAGACTCCTCATTCTAGAAACAGGCAGTAGTTATTGATGGTTTAGTTTTTTCTTTGGTCAGTGTTACTGATGGTTTAGTGTTATTGAATGATGAAAGTATGCGCCACCTACCAAGCATTTACTTGCTAAATGAGGCCTTCTTTCTTTCGTTTTGAATGATGAAGTATGAACTGCTGCTCCTTTTATTTGGTGGTGGTCTTTAAGAGATGAAGATCTTTGGAGTTGTAAAGTACTTGTTGTAAGAATTTTTAGGCCTTGATGGTTTTAAGAAAGAGTCCGTATTTTCCCTAATCGAAGTTTTCAGGCATCTTTGGTGTGAAGGTGTTTTTGGGGTCAAGTTGGTTGTGAGACACTAAGGTGCAATGTCTGATTACAATGGGTTATAATATTCTTAATATGTTTAACCTATGCTACTTTTGAAGCACCAGAAAACAAGGTGAAGTCATTTTTTTTTTTTTGAAACTGGTAAATGTACAAGGTGAAGTCATTTTTTAGTTCAATCAATGATGAATACTTTGAGAAAGTGATTTGTGATAATTAAAGAGTTCTCAATTGTTTCTGCCCCGGAAGTGACTCAGTCATAGCCATAAAGCTGGTATATCCTAAATACTAGAAGGATAATTTGAGATGTTAAAGTTTGTTGCTGTGCACTACACTCAACTTCTTTGGGAAATGGACATCTTTTTTTTAAGTGAGATGAAAATTTTGATGTTCAATAATCTATTTTGGTTTCCTTGTATTTAGATGCCATCAACTTACTTTCAAAAGTCTACTTATCTTTCTTTTTGTTGTTTTTAAAGTTCTTATAAAGAGATCTTAACAATTTTGGTTTTTGCATTATGAGGAAACTGTTCTTGCTTTAAACTCCACTGGAAGTTGTCTACTAGGATCATAGAATATTTTTGAAACTGTGAAGTTTATGGTGCAGAATAAGATGTGGAATTTAAGCTTGATATCTGGAAGGTTGTATTTGTAGCTAAACTGATTATGCTGGATTTTTTTTTCTTAGGTACGACAGACTTCTAGCAAGAAGTTTGTTCCTGAAATACCTATACCCGAGTATGTTGTGGTGGACACATATGAAAGAGATTATTCACGCACTTTTACTCAGCCAACATCTTATATACATGCTAGAGGAGGTATGCGAAGAACATGGCTAGTATTTGATTTTACTTTAAAGTTGATAGCAACTTCTGAACCTTACTATATGCTTTATTCGTTATCTAAAAATAAAGAACTTACTGAAATTTTGTTAAATTAACTATAGCCCGAGCCGAGATTGGAGAATTTGTTGAGTACGATCTTGACAATGATGATGAAGATTGGCTTCAAGACCTAAACAGAGAGAGAAAGGCTCTTGCAGCTGAAAAGTAAAAATCACACTGTACTCCTACATGTATATTGTATTATGTTCATTGTCTGTTTAATTGGTTGGTGGCAGTCTTTTGTCTTCATTTTTTCCTCAATTAATGTACTTTGAATGATTACTATCTGTTTCTTCCTTGTAGTTGGTCTTCCCATCTTCTTGTTGAACGAATGCAGATATTGCACTGTTTAATTATTATTTTACCAATAGTATTTACTGGATTCAGTGTTGTGAATGGTGCTCGCCGTGTCGCCAATGGCGAGAGGCGAGGCGAGGCGAGCCTATGTCGCCATCTACCTTCGTGGCGATGCCACCTTCGAAAGGCGATGCCATGGCGAGAAAGGCGACGCCTTATTTTTTTTTAAAAAAAATTAGGGCTTTAAAGGATAAAATGTAATTTTTGGGTTTATGAGGAAGGTAATCTTAATTGGGGTACTATTGCTATGGCAGCTTGAGTTGATGATAATGTCTATGGACTTAGGAGAAAGTCTTCAAGTTCAAGGTCAAGGTCACTTGACAAGGGAAAAGCTAAAAGTTTAAGTCAGACTCGGACCCTAATTGATGAAGAATCCGAGGAAGAAGATAAGGGGCAATATAATGAAATGCATGTTGGACTTGAAGATTATGAAAATCTTGAAGAATAATAAACTTTTAGAGTTTTAGTATCGCTTGTTTTATGGAATGTTGAGTCATTCAAGTTCTAGACTTTTAGTATCTACTATCTATTTTTAGTTTTTGAATTGAAATATTTGCTAATATATTATTGCTATTGAGATTTTGATTATTTATATATGCAACTAAATATTTTAATTTTTGGTATTAATTGGCGCTGCACTTCAAAAAGGTGAGAGCCTGCGAGGCAGAGCCTTGTCGCCTTTTGTCGCCTTTCGCCGTCCAAAACACTGATTGGATTAATAGTTGCTCTTCTGTGGATATGATGAATTCTAGTACTTGTAACTATTCATTCAGTGAAAAGAAGTAAGACGTGCTAATCTCACCAAAAAAAAAAAGAATTAAGACCTGCTAAAAGCCATCCAAGGTTTATGGTTTTTGGATCCTTATCTTATCCAAAACCAAAAAAAGAAAGGATTATGGATATTTTCGGTGCAGGTTTCATTACTGTATAACTCATCGGCCCTAATCACGCATATGACCACGACACCAAAGCTTAGGCAACCTAGAAATCAATATTTAAGGAGAAAAATAAGGAGATAGAATGATTTTGCACCCAAGGGTGTGTCCTAGAGGTCAATGAAGTGGGGAAGAAGCATGAGGTTTCAGGTTCAAATCTTCAGTGAAGACAAAAACAGTAGGTGATATCTTCTCATATGCCCAAGCCTTGGTTGGTAGAGCTACTGATGCATGTGCTGGCGGGAGGTAGCAGATCCCCAGTAAAATTAGTCGAGGTGCACGCGAATCGGCTAGGATACCACCGTCCGTTATTTAAAAAAAGAGGAGATAGAATGATTCCATTAGATACTAATATTACAACTTCTTAAGCTATATATTAGCCAATCAAAGTTCTACATAGATAGTTGCTAGTAAATCATGAAACCCCAATTTTAGGTAAAGAGCCTCTTCCTGATCTTGTCATTGTTGTCTGAAGTGCTCCAGTGTGCTTCAATAATGGAAACCTAACTTCACTTTTGATGCTTTGAACCACATCGACTCTCAAGCCATTCTTCTGGAATCCTTACCTGGCTCTGGAGGTTAAAGCTTGCGCAAACACATGTTATATGGCATGAATGTTTAGAGAAAAAGCTCATTAATTTTTGGATCTTCTTGGAATACCTACCTTCCTTGCCTTGATCACGAGTCTTCTGCTTATTGTCTGGCAGTCCATATTAACTAGCCCATCCATTTTCTAACCTGATTTTTAACTGCATGTGAGGTACAATTTCTGATATGTCAAAAACTTGTCCATCACTACCTTGTTTTCCTTTCTTTAGTTTCATAAGCTCTAGCAGCATAGAATGCTTTCTTTCCTTAGTTTATCCTTACAAGTTCTCCTACAGTTGACTAACTAACAGACCAGCCTTTTTTCTTTTTGAGCGTTTCTGTCTTCCTTGTTGCTCTCTAACTCAGTCAGACTGCTATGCCCCATTCCTTCACACTGCTATCCGTTCGTCTCTCAGTATTCTATTATCTCATTGTTATTCCGTATTTTGCTTCAAATATTTTTCTTTCATCCACAGGAGTTTCACTAGTTATACATAATCTTCATCTTTTTCCTATTCAATTCTATAACCCTTGTCTTTATTCTCAAAAAAAATAAAAAAATTCTATAACCCTTGTCTATGATTTGAATATTGGATTTGCTTATTCAGACATTACTTTTGGCCTGATATAGGTTGGAGACCATTCTGCACAAATTAGAGGTTTTAGATCACAAGGCCCGAGAAAGAGCAGGAGTGATTACTCCTACTCTTAACTCACCTATCCCGGTGTTTCTAAGGTTTGATGCTGCTGTTGAGGTGAAAATATCTCTGCTTAATCTATTTCATTTGCTGGTTTTTACTTTGACCTTTTTGTTGCTTTGTTATTTAAAAGTCTCCTCTCAAGTAGTTGATACTGTTGGTTTTGTAATAAGTTCCATTTTTTGTTGTTAATGTGGACTTTGTAGAGAACCTATGTTCATTATTTTAGTTTATTTACCTCTTACGTTAGTCTGCAAAATTACAACAGAATTCTTAGAGGCAATGTGTTGCATGATCAGATGAAGAACCAAAACAATTTCTTTCTTTTTATAGTCCTTCTGCTTTTGTTCCTTGACTAAGTGATCCGATGAACTAAATAATCTCAAGGGATCCATGGGAGGAATATTCAAAAGAGTCATCATGGGTAATAGTTTTCTAGTGCCAGCTAGTGTCTCTTTTGGCTGTTTGGTCCATTGATTTCCTGCACTTCTATGTAATGTGAAAAAGTGCCTTCACATAAAACTATTGAATTATGGATGCAATTATATTACACAGTTGCAATTGCCGATGTTGTGGTATCCCAAATGGTTTGTTGTTTTCCTCTGTGGGAATTAGAACTACCAAAATCCAATGATAATTGTGTGTAGCTTCTCGTCTTTGATTGAAGAAGGGTTACATTGAGACCAAAGAGTTCGATTTCTTATACATGATGGACTTCTCATACTTTCTAATTTTTGGTAAGTAAAGAGATAGGTTCTAATTTTAATTTGATAGCATGAAGATTTACTGTGAACTTCTAAAATTCTCAGTTAAGGACCTGAAGAGGTGATATCAGTTTAAGATAGAAATCGTGTTAAACTCAAAGTTGACAGGTTTCATGTAAAAGATTTACTGTGAACTTCTAAAATTCTCAGTTAAGGACCTGAAGAGGTGATATCAGTTTAAGCTAGAAATCGTGTTAAACTCAAAGTTGACGGTATCATGTAAAGAAAGTTTGAGATCCTTGGCCTTCTTTGGCATTTTTTACTGTCAAGTTGAAAATTTCCATGTTCTGGTATGCATCGTAACAGTTCAATGGAAAGGGATGGCATCTTTTGTAGGAGATATCTGAAAATTACTGTTTCACTGAGAAGCATGAGTTTGCAACTTATGTCAATGTATTGAATATGTGAATTCTTTAGGTATGGAGGCAACTTTATTTGGGGGAAATACTTTCATTTGTTCAGTTTTAAACGCATAACATGTACAAAAGCTTTCTGTTTCTCGCGTGATCTTAATTCTAGATGTCATGACTGATTTTCTTTTGTGAGATTGATTTGCTTCTCTGAGTGTTGTGATTTGGTAGTGTTACTTATTTTCTAAAGAGAGTTAGATTGCGTTGAGTCTAATGGTTCACCTTTCTTTCTTTTCCTGAGATCTAGGCATTGCAATCTCTAACAATCAAATATGGAGTTTTCCTGTCAATTTATACTTACTGGAAAGACAAGGTACCTATTCTCACCAATTTGTATTGTGTGATTTAACATCACTTTATGTTGTGTAATTTGATGAAGACAAAGTAAATGTGATTCCAGTTGGAGGGATTAAAGTTGGTATTGAAACAGATATTTGTATGCATACAACAGACATCTATGAAATTCCTCTCCACTTATTCTTATACTAGCATGATCAATAGTGGCCATCGTAATCAGTAAGTCTACAGATGAATCTGTCCTGTCAAATTTCAGATCATGTTTGATATCAGCAGCTATACACAATAGGTGCTAATGCATTCCTTTTTGAACAAAAAATTTCAGTTTGGATCATTTGGGATGGCTGAAACTATGTATCTTAAATGGTTGTGAACGGATATTTGGCTTCTATTAGGTAATTCGTTCTGATAGAAAGAAGACCTAATTTACTGGATATATATAGTCCTAAGGATTGTAGTTCAAAACATCTATTAAAAAAATTGTATGTGGTTAAACTTCCTATTTTTTGACTTGATGTTAGACTTCCTATTTTTTGTTTTTTGATAGCCGTGGTGTCCGGGCTAGCTTGTGCCTCCTATTTTCCTTTTTTTTTTTCCTTGAAAAAAGAACTTCCTATTCAATTTTAAATATACTGGACTTTATATGCACGGTGATGAGTTTCTTGATATCACAATCATTATAAAGTTATGTACCAAGATGCAATGGACTTCAAGTGCTTGACTAATTAACTGGTGCTATGATATTTTCTTTTCTATTATCAGCATTGGAAGATTCTTAGTAATTTGGTATTTTAAAGATGAATCTCACACATCTCATTTTCTTGGGATTCACATTTCTTTTCTACCAGCGGGAACGGTGGCAGAAGCCTATTCTTCGGCGTTTGCAGGTCAAGTTTTAATTTCTGTATTGTAATCCAGATATAAGTGATTCATTGGTGTTACACATAGCAATCTTCTTTGCGTTCCTATACCTCAGCAGTTTGTTCTCTAGAAGATATATGGATAAGGTTCCTCTCCCCGAATTTTCTCTGATGGTTATATCATTTGAATTTTATTCACCGGACAGACTCATCAGAAAAAAAGTAAAGAGATTGAGATAGTTAGCCTCTTAAAGTCAGAGATTCCATTTTTGAATTTATTATGTTAATATATAACCTGACACTCTTTTCACTGGTGGTTTTTAAATCTCTCTTCGGCCTTACATAGTTTTTGAATTCATTGTGATTTGGTTGTCATGTTGGATAATATATATAATGTCTATCTGCTAGTTCAGTTACACTTCTTGTCTTGAAAACATATACTACGGGAGCTGGATTAATAGGAATGAAGAAGAAGGAAAGAAATAGGGGATGTAGCTCCATGAATTTATGTTAATATTAATCTCAACAAGTACCAAGAAAATTTTGCATAAACCAACTTATTCCCTCTTTCTGTTTTGGCCTTCTTTTCTCTTCTATGTATATCTGAGTTTTTCCAGTATTTAGTCTTCTTGTAGGTCAAATTAATTCTCTCTTATGACAGGTAAATTACCTCAGTGCTTGTCATTGTATTCTCAGTTTGCCTGGCTATATCAAACAACTTTACTGGTTCTCTTTGATTGTTTTGGGCCTTCAATAAGCATCACCTGAAGCCATGACCATATTCTTCTATTAATGTTTTCTTTCATTGCTTCATATTAATGAAACATGTCCCGCAAGCACTATGCAAGAGATTTTTCTGCAAAGTTATTTTGGGAAGTTACTCTCTTCCATTAGAAGAGAAAGCTGGACTCAGATCATGCAATAATATTAATGCTGCCTAATTGGGCCATACTTATATAAGAAAATACCAAATGTATCAGTGAAGCTCCTTAGGAACTAGAACTTGGTATTTTTGCTTGTTCAGCACTTAATGCTACGCATTCCATTTCTTTAATATCCCATCCTCATTCTTGACAATGAGAGATATTTCAAAAAGAATATTTTTGGTTGTTTCATATCCCTCAAAGCTAAAGTTCCAATGTTGCATTCAGGACCTTAAATTATGTGTTCACATGACTAAGTCATCTGGTATACTATTCCATGTTGATGCCTCCTGATCATCCTATTCAGTATTTCCCTCTTTTATTTGCTTAATCTTCTTCTGTGGGTTTCTTCCCTTTTTACATCTCTTCATAACTCTTTTTTTGTCACCGAGTAAGAATGGTGGGGAAAGTGCGGGTGTTTTCTTGAAACATTGGTGACCTTACTCAGTTATTTTCCATGCTCCTTTATTATCCTACTTAAGTCACTTCTGACAGTGTAGTGTCCGTTTCAAAAAAATAAACTCACATTCCAGCAATGAAATTCAGACTTCTTCGGTGGTGTCTTCAGTTGGTAAATATGGTGATATAAGATTATTGAGGTTTTATATTTGTAGTAAAAACAGCAAACTGGCTCACTATTCATTTTTTTTCTTGCTTTTCACGTATTGCTTTATTTTTACTCCTTTCTTTTGGTGGGGACTTTTTTTCTGGCGGGGGAGGGAGATGACAGATAAGGGTGCAATGAAATCTCCTTTTTTTTCCCATTTCAGACTGAAGGTATTGTTAATAACTTAATATTATTGCTGACATATTCTCAATCAATCACAATTTTTTGCATCTGCTTTCCCCATTTGATCAATATTTTCGTGCAAGAATTCTCACATGAAATATTGTTGCATCATCACTCCTGTTTGCACCAACTTTCTCTAACATATGATCGGTGATATTACTTCACTCCTAATGAAAAGCTTCACGTTCTTTTTTTTTTTAAATTTCATTTTGATTGATTTTTGATATATGCACCTTCGTAAGAGATCATCGTATTTAGATTTGGTGTTCCGTGACTCCATCAGTTACAAGTGATTACATTCTGAGTTACTGACTGCTTTTCTTCCTTCATTCTTGCAGCCTCCTCCACCTGTTAGTGATACCAATCCATATAATGTATTTAGGCCAAGAGAGAAGGCTCACAGGCTTCACACAAGGAGGGTATGCGACTTTGGTTACTTTGACCTAATATTCTTAAAAAATCATCGGCCTTGATGATTAGTTGTTATGAGGTATTTTATTTTACTTCTCTTTTTCTGTCATAGATGCAAAGGAGGGAAAACAATGTGCAGTCATTTGAAAAGCTTCGCCAGGTGAGTGGGGAATTACAGTTAGAATTCTCAGTTCATTTCTTCTGCACGTGCTGACAACTAGAAACAAAAATAAATTACCAACAGGGCTTTCATTTGTGGTTGTGTTATCGTGTCCTTGCCCTGCTTATTGGTCCAGGCCTCTCTTTCATCACAGACCTTGCTTAGTCTGCTCGTGACCTTTATTATAAAATTTTTGCACAACCAAATGACCTTCTTTTATCACCCTCGTTTCCTTTTATGTACTTCTAGTAGTAACTATCATCCAATCTATCTTCAACTTCTGCATGAACATGGTATTGCAACACCAAACCAGAATAATCGCGCTTTTTTGTGTTTCAACCTCCCTGTTTTCAGTAATGAGTTTGAACATCTTAAGATGGTGGGATTTTAAGTTGCAAATTGTAGGTCATTCATGCCAATTTTTCTTGGCGCCCACACCTGACATCATTGCTTATCTGAGATAATTCTCTCAAATATCGGATGATTGTCTTGGTGATATAAGAATGATAAACTAAGAAACAAAAGCTGTTGCCTGACATGATTTCCTCTAGCACGCTTCCCATATACTTGGTTAGAGGGATACCGTGCATCTCGTGCAGGGGCTCTGCTACTACAGATGAACAAATATTGTGTTGACTTCCTTTTTTAAATTGAATTGTATTGTATAAAATCGTATATGTCTCATATTCTGCAGGTTAGGCGCAGCCTTGACCAAGCAAAGACCATTCTTGAGGCTCTCATTAAGGTTTGTCTTTCTAAAATCAGCCAGCCCGTTTTTCGCATGGTCGTGAAAAAAATATTCATTTTCCTTATCAAAGAAAATACTTCAATTTTTTTCTCATCTTAAAATACTAATTCTCACAAATAAAAATACTTAAATAATTATTATCCATATATTGAGAAGCTAAACTTTGCATAATGAAGTAAATTTATTTGCAACAAAAAGTCATTAGGAAGACCAGCTCCTCATAGCCTTGTAAGATGAATTTTGAAATTATTATGTTGCAAACTTTTTTAGTTTTTGGGTCAAATTGTGTTGAAATTTTATTCTTGAAGGATGTATACCTTGTATCTGAAATAAACCAAATCAAAATACAAAAATAAAAAATAAAAAATCTGATTAAATTGCACTTGTTTTTTTTTTCAAATTTAAAACTAATTAAATGTTAAGAGTTACTCATCTCTCACAATGACTCGTCCAATTGATCTTCTTTTCTTTATTGAGTGATACATGTTTTGCACATATGCAACAACAATAACAACAACATACCCAGTGTAGTCCTACAAAGTGAGGTCTGGAGAGGGTAGAGTGTACGCAAACCTTACCACTACTTCAGAGGTAGAGGTTGTTTCTGATAGACCTTCGGCTCAAGAAAAACAGTCCAAAAAAGAAGTAACAGAAGTACAAGAAATAACAATCAAAACAAAAATAGCAGTTAACCGAATGGAAACTACAACAAAACAATACAACAATCAAGGTACAAGAAACAACAGATAGTAACAGAAATTGAAGGACAAGAAACTGCAGGAGTAAGGCGTAAGGGCGAAGGCCTATTTAGCGCATTGCTTCTAGTAATATCAAAAGCGAAAAGCCGCTAAAAACCTCTAAGGTCTGTTGGGGCTTTAAGCGCAAAGCACAAATAAAAGCGTGGGCTTCAATGAAAAAAGGCACAAAGGGAGAAAAACATACAAATATTTATGTTTGGTCCAAGACTAATAATTATAAGCATGAATGACAACTATATGAACAAAGAAATTGAAAAACAATTACGATAAAGTGAAATATCAATTGTTTAGTGTCGCCTCTTCAGAAGAGACTCATTGGTAAGGAAAAGTATGCCTTAGAAACTTGATGAAGACACTGAAGCGCACATAAAGCGAGGCAAAGCGCTCAACACGTTTTGAGCCTCGCTTCAGGGCTTAAGCACCTCTTTGATAACACTGACTGCTACCTACTAACCTTCTACCCTAATCCGCGTCCTCCACACCCTTCTATCTAAGGTCATGTCCTCTGTATCGGTAAGCTGAAACTGCGTCATGTCCTGTCTAATCACCTCCCCCAATCCTCTACCTCTCCTGAACCCATCCATAGCCAACCTCTCACACCTCTGCACTGCGCCACGCCATTGAATGTTTTGCTACATATGAAAGAATTAAAAAGAAAGCTTCTTTTCCTTTTGTGGTGTTCTTGCTCATAAATAATGATGTGATTGTGCAATAATGATTGAAGTTAAGCTGCATCATCACAAGAGTAGACACTCTCACCATTTTAACCATGGATAATTAGCTTCCCTAATTGTTTGGTCAGAGTGAAGGCATTAAGTAATGAAAAATCTTCTTGAATAACAAAAGTACCACAAGTTAGAATGACTTTTGAAATTTTAAATAAGATGAAGAAAATAAATAGGAAACAACTAAAAAATGAGAGAAAAGACAAATGTGTTGTCAAAATAAAGAAATGAAACAATCGTTAGCAACATATTGTATGATATGTTACAAAGTGCAGTTTTTAGTAAATCTAATAAGTTTACAATTTTGCATAAGTTTATGTGCAAATTTTGCTGCAACCTTTCTACTTTCCTGAATCAGTTTTATATAATTTTATAGATATTAGAAATTGTAAACAATCAAACAATGTCAAAACTGCGTAAGCTACTTATAAGTTTTGCAATGACCTTATTCTGGGTGGAATCTATTTCATATGATTTCTCCTCTTTAAAATCCCTGTCTGCACTACTACAACCTGTTGCTTGTGGGCTATTGCAATATCTGATGCTCAAGAAGGGTGACATTCTTGACTAATATGATCATTTCTTTTTGCAACAAAGTCTTATAGTGCCTCTATTTATAGGTCTACAATATGGAATGCCCAATGATGCCATTAACATGACTATTAATTATTTAGGGGTTATGGTAATAAAAAGTTGTAGGGGTAGTGAAAATAAAGACCATTAAGTTTTTACTATAAAGAATATGAATGAATGGAGGAGTAGTAATTGATTTGAGATAGAGAAGTAGAGGAAATTGTCAAAAAAATAAGAAAAAAAGATAAATAGGATCCTTGGCCAAAGAGAGATGCAACATCACTCTTCTTTTGCGTAGCTTTATAATATATATGAATTTCAATGTTGAAGACTTACAATTTTTTTTTTGCAATGTGAAGATTTGGATAGCATGTTCTTTTATCGTTCTAAGCTTGTTACCACAAAATAAAGAAATCATAGACCTATACAAAGTCTATCTATCTGATCACCCAATCAGCAGTGTTCAACTCCTTTGATGTGATTATATGCAGAGAGAGGAGAAGAAACGAGAGGTTGTGGAGAGTGAGGTTAGTCTCCAGAGACTTCAAATGAAACACAAGGTATGTGGGAGTGTGGTATTATCTTCTTTCTCCTTTGCAACTTTTATGCTTGTAATACCTACTTGCTGAAGTGATATTGCTATTTGAAAATCCATAATTAAATAACTTTTTTTGCGTCACAACAGGAGACAGCATTTTATGAGTATGCCTGCTCTCTATTTAATAATGATTGCTTTCTGAGTTATATGAAGTTGAGTTAATTATATTACATGCTGCTATGAATTAACTCAATTGCAGTACTGGAAAAGAACGTTTCAGTAATCCATTAAAAGTTGGTTGTGCCGAATGGGCTGGTAATAAATCATTTTGGATAGGTTAAGGTGGAGGTAACTCTTTATGGCAAAGATCTATCTTTGATTGTGGGCCAGATCTTTCTTAGCTAACTGCCTTTTGTCAACTGCCATATTGCCATGACCTCTTCAATTCAATATCTTTTAGCACCATAACTGGTTCTCCGCTCTTCATGGTATAAGCTTTAAGGTCATTTATGTGGAATCAGTTTGATTCTGAATTAATAGCAAGACTTTCTCGGTTTCCAGAATGAAATTGAGCTTTTCGAGGACACGTTGGCTCTGGCTGGATTTCCTTCCTTCCCAAGTACGTTTGGTTCAAGTGAGGAGGAATATGTTGACTCGGATGATGCTGCTATTAGCCGTCCACAGGCTGATGTCTCACCAAATCTTACCTTCATTGACTCAAAGCCAGTGATGGTGTCTGCTGGAAGCATTAGGCGAGAGCGAGAGTTGAAACGGCGATATGTCCCACATGGATGGCTCCACAAATTGGTGCTTACCTACTCTTTTGATAATTTTTTACTCTCCTCTTTAATCATTCATATATTCACATATGAGTTACTTGTCCTTTCTATGTAAGCACGTGCTACACCGAACTTACTAATTACCAGACTTTGCTCTTATTGGTTTGCTGTAGGATCCAAATGAGCCACTTCTCCTGTTTACTAAACCTCTTGATCCAGAAAAATTGGCAGCTGCAAGTATCACACCTCCAGGTTCTTCAATGGAAAATAGCCTAGTTGGACGCACATTCAACTCTCGAGGAAGGATTGGTCGAGGTGGCAGAATAGTGTTTGATAGATGGAACCCACTTATGCATATTCCAATTGAGTGTGGTGATGCTTTACATGTACCACTAAAGGCTCAACATTCTGCTCATCCCTGATATAATTAACCCTTCCCAAGCTTCATTTGTCCATCCACAGTAAGATTGTGTTTGCATGAATTTGCAAGGCAGACAGCTCAAGAAATGAGGGAGAATTTGTGTTGGTGATTTTCCAAGGTTTTGAGCCCATTATGGATTTTGACGACTCTAGAAAACTCTCTTTTGTCGACAGTGGTGAAGGCAAGGAGAAGTATAGAATGCAGTGTCATTTTCCATGGTAGCTGCAGGATGTATCATTCTTAATGTTTCCTTTGTAGGTTAAAGAATGAAATCATCTCTCTACCCAGTGTTAGATTTTATGTCCAAGATGATAGGAAAATAGAGAGCTTCTTCCTTTCCTCCTTCCTCCAACCGTACAGAATGTCAGGTCAATTGTCAAAGTATATGCCTAACTAGAAAGTGTAAGCTTCTACTGTAAATGAAATGATGAATTTAACCTAACCAGTTTTGGTCGTGCAGTGTGAAGAGCTTATATCCTCGTCATCTCATTTTTTCTGTTTCAGTTTATGGTTGGATCTTTTAGTTTTTGAAAATTGAAATCTGTCTTGATGCTGCTGAAACTAATCAAATTATCATGTGGTTATTCGTCTCTACTTTTGACACAATTACAGAAGTTGTTAAAGAATATTGTAATGTCGTGATATTAGAAATTTTGAATAAAATGGGTTATCATGTTTTGCTTGCCATTTCAAAAACTGAAAAAACAAAAGAAAGGAGACGGGTTATTAGCATCTAGGTAGTTATATTTTTCTTCTACGGTGGGTCCCTTTAATCTTTTATACACTATTCTTAATACTAGTTAAGTGTATGTGTTTTGTACATGTGTATCGCATTAATGAATAATGAATATATAATAAAAGAGTAAATTGCAGTGTGAACATTATATTATTAAGTACAAGATTTTAAATTAACAACATAAATTTTTTAAGATATGCTTAAAGAGGAAGATATTTTTAAAGACCTTTAACACTGCTTATGAATAGATAATACAATAAGATATTCAAATTTAGAACTTAATGAGTAAAAATAACAAACTCATGCTTAGCCTAAGATTAAGGCTCTAACCTTGCACTTTTCTTCTCACAAATAATTCATTAATAGCTGTAAAAGAATTGTAAAGTATTATCTATTATAAGAAGCCACAATTTGAGAGTTACCTGCCTGTGTCATCGTCATGTATGGTTGAGCATCTTCTTTTTTGCTTTTCTCTTTGGTTGCCACGTGTGACTATGCATAAGTTGCTTCCACTAAATAATTTCCATGTTGCGAGAGTGGAGAAGTAATGAACTTATTTTGAGTTTTGCATAGGAAAACGTTGAACCCGGCTCCGTGCAGCATAACTGTATGTCTTATATTTTTAATTTATTATATATTTAAAAATTACGTGAAAAGATAAATTATAATAATTAATAATTTAAAATATATAAAAATTTTAATTAACTTTAAAAAATTTATCTATGAAAAATAACGTAAAAAGTATTATAAATCATAATTAATAATTTAAAATATTTAAAAGACATAAAAATTTTAGTTGACTCTCCAAATTCTATTAATGCTACATAAATTTGAGTAAAGAGAGTAACATATATTATTTTAAAATTACGTAGAAAGTACTATAAATCACAATAATTAACAACTTAAAATATCTAAAAACTATATAAAAAATTGAGTCGACTCTCCAAATTTCATCAATGCCGGATAAATTGGGACAAAGTGAGTAACATATATTATTTGAAAATTATGTAAAAAAATATTATAAATCACAATAATTAACTACTTAAAATACTTAAAAATCGTATAGAAAATTTACTTGACTCTCCAAATTCTATTTATGTCACATAAATTGGGACAAATAAAATAGCATATATTGGGTCCGTGCTTGCACAGGCTCTTTGCATCTAGTGTAAAAGATATGAAAGCATCTACCAAATTAGATTGTGAGTGAACAAACTAACCTTTCATGTAAATATTGGTAGATTAAGTTGCATATTGGACCCATATCGAAATGGTGATCACTAAAGTTATCCTTAGAAAATCTCTGCGGCAACAAAATTAATTTAGAGTTGACTTATCAAGTTTCTCGTAAGACATATATATGCACAACTTTTGTTAAAGTTATTTTTTTTTTTGAACATAAACTCTCTAGTAAAATTGAACTTTAAAATCAAAATAGAAAAAAATAATTAAAGTATAAAGTGATAACTTTCATTTGACAATAATTCTTTTTATTATATCAAACATTAAATCTCTAGCAAAATCAAACAATGGAATGATAGAGAAATTATATATGCAACGAAAAATTTCAGAAAGTATGAGCAACTTGACCTGACATACCAATTAATAATAGATAATTATAAAGCATAGATAAAAAAATCTTAGATTAATAAAATTACTAATTATTATGAATTATAATACCTAATCAATATCTTGTGACAGAATGCAATAATTTAAATATTTTGCAAAATATTAAAAATAAGTCAATTTTAAATTATTAATTGTATATGAGATATAATAAACAATAATCACAAAAACTTTTGAATTAACAATTGTCTTTAAGAATACACAATAATTTATTATTGTAAATTTCAAGAAAAGACTAAAATTTTAGAAAACTTACCTCAAATCACAAGCAAATCTATGTTTTTAATCATGAATACTATCAAGATTTCAATTGATAAAAAAATTCTAAACCTAAACCTAATTTTTTCTCTTATGCCAATTTTTGAAGAATTCGACACCAAAAGGGACACTTTTTGAACCCTATATACCAAAAGAGACACTCCGTAATATCTTGTACCAAAATGGACAGTTCACCATTTTTTCTCAACGTCTGTTAACTCTCGTCGTTTGGCTGTTAGAAACTAAAAAATAAAAAAATAAATTAGAGGGGTTCGCCAGGATATGGGCGAACCCCATTTCCATTAAAAAAGTTTTATAGTTTGCCGGCTCTTGGGCAAACTGCATTTTACCACTTTTCAATTTTTGTTGCCAGGAATAATGGAACTAACCAAAAAAATTCCACTACAAAATTCTATCCATTTGCAGCATTTTTTGCATGTGTAATTTCAACTTCTTTACAATTTTTTAAAAAAAATTTGCCAACTAAGGGGCAAACCTCCATTTTCAATTATAAATATGCTTATTTCACTTCACAATTTTTATTCATCTTTCATATTCTTCTACTAATATAATTTTTGTTGTGGCTTTAAAAATTTAGTCATGTCTTAATAATCTGAAATGCCCGTATATTCAATTGAATCAGATGTATGTATATGCGGAGAATATTGTAAAATGAAAACATCGAGGACTCCAAGGAATATCGGTCATAAGTTTTGGAGTTGTGTGCGTTCAAAGATAAAAAATTTAAGTTGTTCACTTGAAGATATCTGTATATTCACTTTTTTTTGTTTTGTTGTTTTAGGAAAACAGTGAATGGGATTATTTTTGTGGGTAAAAAATATTCCCATAAATGAAACTAATAACATTCTGTCACGGTTGATGAGACTCTCTTTAGATGGTGATACAACGACTTCACAATGCAATGTGAAGTTTGACACGCTATTTAATCTCAAAGAAGTCGTCAAAGATAGAGATCTTCTCCGGACATTGCAGTAACACCCCAGAAACTTATTCATCTTTTAAACTCAGAATCTCAAAAAAAATTAAGCTTTTCAGGGTCTACGAGTCCAAACCACGGATCGTGGTCTGAACCACGGATCGTGAAATAGAGCCGTGATTTAAGTCTGCCAAGTTCAAACTCTGATTTGAGAAAAGCGAGTTGGTTCTACGGACCGTAGTTCAGTCTACGGCCCGTCCTGTCAACTAGTGGCATCAGACCCGAGGACTGACTGATTCTCAGGAACCAGGGTTCAAGTCTAAGGACCGTAGTTTGAACTACGGACTGTCCCGTTGACTCGTGGAACCTGATCAGAGGACATCTATGTCCCCAAGAATCACGACTCGGGTCTACGAGCTGTAGTCCATTCTACGGGTCCATCCTGTTGACCCGTAGTTTGGCTTCTGCAGCCTGTTCCTTTGGCCAGGAATCACGAACGGAAACCACGAGCCGAGGTTTGGTCTACAACTCGTGAAATTCATCCGTGGTCCCTGAAAGTCAACTTTTTCCAGCTTTTTCCAGCTTTTTCCTAATTATGTCCCAGGGGTATTTTAGTTATTTCCCACCCTTTTAACTCCTAAGTGAGGTCGTTTTGGCCATTCTTAGCATGATTTCTAAACCTTAATGCCTAAGTCCCTTCTCATTACCTCATTCATCTTCTAAAAAGGGAAAAGAACCTCTCCAAAGCTCCAAGTCTCAAGCTCCAAGTTTAAGCCTCCATATCTTTTCAATTTCAGTCGGGTTAGCTTCAATCAAGGTATGCTGGTATTCAATAAGGGATTCCCTCCACCCTTATGCCCAAAACCCCAATCTTCTAAATTGAATTTATGGATTTCTAAATTAGGGTTTTTACTCAGATTGAAAAAAAAAGTTATGGGTCTTCTCTTAAGGCGTAAAGTCATGATTTCTTATTACAAATCTATTATTTAATTGAAGTTCCTCAGTTGATTTCAAAAGCCCACATGTTGATGATGAATTTTAGCATGATATTATTGAATTGCATGTCTTCAAGTAAAATTGGTATGTTTAGATAACATGACCTCTATTTTTATGAATTACATGCCTAATCCTTTAAATTATGATATTAGAAAGGAAAGTATATCTTGAATTATGGTTTTGCAAAGCTTTAAGATTCATGACTTGTGAATTGAATGACATTAGATATGTCCTTATGCTTTTCCAACAGTTTTGGACATTAGATATGTCCCTATGTTTTATGAACGTTTGGCATCCAGATATGCCTACCTAAGTTATGAATAGTTTTGAAATCAGACATGTCACCAGTATTATGAGCTATATGTATATGTGTTGGGAGTAATATTAGCACCGAGTTGGACAGGGTAAGAGTACCCTTAGTCTCAGAACTACGTGCCCCCGTAGGTTCTAAGTCCCCTCAGTTGGGCATCAGATTTAGTGATCACGCCACAGTCAAGCCTTTATACCCTAGCAAGGTATATCGGGTCCTTTCGATGGGGCGTATACATCGAATTCCATGTAACTCACATGGTCTATGTCGGTTAGAGAACCTCCCACAGAAATAGTATCAGGTTTTAAAATGCATTGACTCTTTGCCTCCAGATTTCAGGACTATTATGATTACTACGATATTTGTATAACTTGTTTTGGCATTGCATTGAGTCTCTTGCATTTTAGTTTTACACTTATAACATGATTTCAGCTTTATAAGTTTATTTAACATGTTTATCTCCGATTCCTGTTTATCTCATATATTCAGTACATCCTATAGTACTAACGCATTTTGCGCTGCATCCTTTTACGATGCAAATTCAGGCACCTGCCCTCAGACTCGTGGCTAGAATATGCCAGACCTTTAGCTGATTTTGGTGAGTCCTCATTATTCGAGGGCTAGAGATAGAGTGTCCATTTTATGTTTTCATTTTATATTTTCGAGTTAGCTGGGGTCTTGTCCCAGCAGCTCTTTATGACAGTTAGAGGCTTTTCAGACACAGACAGTATTCGGGTCTCCTTTTTGGATGTGTATTCCTATTTGACTTGATTATCTATACATTGGATTTTGGATCTTCCTATTATGTTTCCGCTTATCTATTGATTTATCTGAGTTATGTTATGACCAAGGGTTAACTTGGGACACTTGTGGTCCCGGATCCCGTGTTATGTCTAGGGGGTAGCCTCGGAGCGTGACAAACTTGGTATCAGAGCCTCAGGTTCAAGAGTTCTAGGATGTCTGAAAGACGCATCGGGTAGAATCTCTTTCATGTGTGTTAAGCGTGCCACACTTATGAGAGGGAAGCTACGAGATATCTTAGAAAACTTCACTTATTTCGTGATCATATTGTGCGATAGAGCTTAACTCTAATATACCTCTAATCCTTTCCTTGTACTTTTCAGATTATGCCTTGACGTGCTATGCCTTACCGAGCCGCTCGAAATACTGTTCCTCCAGTTCCAGCCCCCGAGGTCACGAATGAGGAATTCAAGAATGCCATCCACATGCTAGCCCAGACTATGGCCACTCAGGCCAACCAGTCGACTCCTATCTCCGTCCACCCTCAAGGTGGGGCAGCGACCCGAGTTCATGAATTTATCCATATGAATCCACTGGTGTTCTGGGGTTCGAAAGTGAATAAAGATCCACTAAACTTTATTAATGACGTGAAAAAATCTTTGATGTTATGCAAGTGGCTGGGGTTGATAGTGTTGAGTTAGCATCCTATCAACTCAAGGATGTAGCTCATATACGGTTCACGCAATGGAAGGAAGCTAGGGCTTGGGATGAGGTCCCTATGACATGGGAGTGTTTCTAAAGGGCTTTCCTCGACCGATTCTTTCCGAGGGAGTTAAGGCAAGCGAAGGCCGAGGAGTTTGCTAACTTGAGACAGGGATCCATGACAGTCCAGGAATACAGTTTGAGGTTCACTTAGCTCTCTAGATACACTCTTGCTATGGTGGATGACCCACAGGATCAGAGGAGGAAGTATGTCTATGGAGTCTCAGACTTGGTGAAAAAGGAGTGTAGATCTGCGATGCTGTTGAATGACATGAATATCTCCAGACTTATGACTCATGCTCACCAGATTGAGGGGGACAAGCTTAGGGAGATGGATAGGGAGAACAAGAAAGTTAGATCCGAGGGTTCAGGATTTGGCCATCAGAGGTTCTGTGGAGGACATCGCTCCTTGTTTCATAAGAAGTCATCAGGACCTGTGCATTCTACCGCTAGTGCTCCTTCTCAGGACTCCAGGTCTCGTCATGATCAGTCTGGTAGAGGTGCGGGCTTTTATTCTTAGGGGAGTGGTGCAAAGGGGTCTTCCTACCCCGTTTGTACCAAGTGTGGAAAGAATCATCCCGATGAGTGTCTATCCAGTAGAGAGGGTTGTTTTGGATGTGGTCAGGTTGGTCACAGGATTCAAGATTGCCCTTCAGCAGGACTCAGTTTTCCCCAGCAGCTCCAGGAGGTCGACCAGCCTAGCAGGGCACTGCTTCTAGTTCTGGTAGTCAGCTTCAGAACCGTCTTTATGCCATGTCCTCTCGACAGGACCAGGAGAGTTCACCGAACGTTGTTACTGGTATGTTGAAAGTCTTCTCTTTTGATGTGTATGCTTTGTTGGACCCCGATGCCTCCTTATCTTTTGTGACCCCTTATGTAGTATACAAATTCAAAATTTGTCCTGAATTGCTTTTAGAACCCTTTTGTGTTTCTACTCCTGTTGGTGAGTCAGTTCTAGCCAAAAGAATCTACCGAAATTGCCCTATCTCAGTCCTTTGTAGAGTCACTTCAGCGAATCTAGTAGAGTTGGAGATGACTTATTTTGATGTTATTCTTGGTATGGATTGGTTGTATACTTGTTATGCCTCGGTTGATTGTCGTACCCGAGTTGTCAGTTTCAAGTTTCCAAGTGAACCTATCTTAGAGTGGCAGGGTAGTCCTCCATCCTCGAAGGGTCATTTCATATCTTATCTTAAGGCTAGGAAAATAATTTCTAAGGGTTATGTTTATCACATAGCTCGGGTTATGGACACGGTGTCCAAAACCCCAACCCTTCAGTCGGTTCTTATTGTGAATGAGTTCCCAGAGGTGTTTCCCGAAGATCTGCCCGGAGTCCCCCCCCCCAGTGGAAAATCACTTTGAGATAGATCTTCTTCCAGATACGAATCCCATTTCTATCCATCCCTATAGAATGGCTCCCGCGGAACTTAAAGAGTTAAAGGATCAGTTGAAGGATCTTCTTGATAAGGGTTTCATCAGGCCTAGCATTTCTCCATGGGGTGCCCCAATTTTGTTTGTGAGGAAAAAAGATGGTTCCCTTAGGATGTGTATTGACTACCGTTAGTTGAACAAGGCCACAATCAAGAATAAGTATCCCATTCCTAGGATTGATGACTTGTTCGATCAACTTTAGGGTGCTAGTTTCTTCTCCAAGATCAATCTTAGATCGGGTTATCATCAGCTTCGTGTCCGAGAGTGTGATATTTCGAAGACATGCTTTAGGAATCAGTATGGTCATTATGAATTTGTTGTGATGTCTTCTTATCTAATGAATGCTCCTGCAGCCTTTATGAATTTGATAAACCGTGTGTTCAAGAAGTATCTGGATATGTTTGTGATTGTGTTCATTGATGATATTCTAATTTATTCTCGGAATGAGGAGGAGCATGCATACCATTTGAGAGTGGTATTGCAAACTCTCAAGGATCGACAGTTATTTGCTAAGTTTAGCAAGTGTGAGTTCTGGATGCAATCTGTTGCTTTTCTGGATTGTGACTAGAGATGGTATTCGAGTTGATTCTCAAAAGATTGAGGCAGTAAAGAATTGGCCTAGACCCACTTCTCCGTATGATATTAGGAGTTTCTTGGGTTTGGCTGGAAACTACAGGAGGTTTGTGGAAGGATTTTCTTCCATTGCTTCCCCATTGACTCGATTGACTCAGAAGAAGGTTAAATTTCAGTGGTCTGATTTGTGTGAGAAGAACTTTCAGGAATTGAATACTAGATTGACCACAGCTCCAGTGTTGGCTCTACCCGAGGGCCTAGATGATTTTGTTGTATATTGTGATGCTTCTAGGATTGGTTTGGGTTGTGTGTTGATGCAGCGTGGTAAAGTGATTGCTTATGCTTTGATACAACTTTAGAATCATGAGAAGAACTATCTTACTCATGATCTTGAGTTAGCAGCCGTGGTTTTTGCCTTGAAGATTTGGAGACACTACTTGTATGGTGTTCACGTGGATGTATTCACCGATCATAAGAGTCTTCAGTACATGTTCACTCAGAAGGAATTGAATCTTCATCAAAGGAGATGGCTTGAGCTTTTTAAGGATTATGACATGAGTGTGCTTTACCATCCGAGTAAGGCCAATGTTGTGGCGGATGCACTTAGTAGATTGTCTATGGGTAGTGTTTCAGTCGAAGACGGGAAGAAGGAATTGGTTAAGGAGGTTCATAGGCTTGGGGGTTTGCCTTATGGACTCGACAGAAGGTGGTGTTATTGTTCAGAATGGTTCCGAATAATCTTTGGTAGCTGAAGTGAAGGCAAACCAAGACAGTGATCCTATTTTGCTTCAGCTAAAGGGTGCAGTCCATCAGAAAAGGGTTGAGGTTTTCTCCCGAGGGGGAGATGGTGTGCTTCATTATCAGGTTCGATTGTGTGTGCCGGATGCAGATGGGTTGAGACAACAGATTTTGATTGAGGCTCATAGTTCCTGATACTCCATTCACCCTGGTGCCACCAAGATGTACCATGATTTACGGGAGGTCTATTGGTGGAATGGTATGAAGAGGGACATAGCCAGTTTTGTGGCTAAGTGTCCCAACTGTCAGCAAGTGAAGGTAGAGCATCAGCGATCGAGTGGCATGACTCAGGATATTGACCTTCCTACTTGGAAGTGGGAAGCAATCAATATGGACTTCATTACAGGTTTGCCTCATACTCGAAGGCAACATGATTCTATTTGGGTGATTGTTGATAGGATGACCAAATCAGCCCACTTCTTAGCCATTAAGACTACTGGTTCAGTGGATGATTATGCCAGACTCTACATCCGAGAGATAGTCCAATTGCATGGTGTCCATCATTTCAGATAGAGGTACTCAGTTTACCTCCCAGTTTTGGAGATCATTTCAGAGAGGTCTTGGTACTCAGGTGAAGCTTAGCACAACCTTTCACCCACAGATGGATGGCCAGGCAGAGCGTACTATTAAGACTTTGAAGGATATGTTGAGGACTTGTGTGATTGATTTCAAAGGCAATTGGGATTATCACTTACCTCTTATCGAATTTTCCTACAACAACATCTTTCATTCTAGCATCCAGATGGCTCTTTATGAGGCACTTTATGGCCAGAGGTGTAGGTCTCCTATTGGTTAGTTTGAGGTAGGTGACGCAACTTTGATTGGTCCAGATTCAGTTCATGAGACTATAGAGAAGGTTCAACTTATTAGAGAGGGGTTGAAGACCACTTTGAGTCGACATAAATCATATGCGGATGTGAGGAGAAGGGAATTGGAATTTGAGGTTGATGATTGGATTTTTCTGAAGGTGTCACCCATGAAGGGTGTGATGATATTTGGAAAGAAAGGAAAGATCAGTCCCCGTTTTGTAGGTCCGTATCGAATCTTGAGGAGAATTGGTAGTTTTGCTTATGAGTTGGATTTGCCAACAGAATTAGAAGCGGTTCATCCTATTTTCCATATTTCATTGTTGAAGAAGTGTGTTGGTGATCCAACCTTGATTGTTCCTTTGGAGGATATGAGTGAGAAGGATAGTTCACCTATGAGGAAGTTCCCATAGAGATCCTTGATCGTAAGACTTAAGTCGCTTCGGTAAAAGTCCTTTGGATAAATCAGCTTGTTGAGGGAGCTACTTGAGAAGCAGAATCAGCCATGAAAGCCAAGTACCCTCGTCTGTTCACTTCCGACTCCATTTCAGCTTGAGGTAGTAATTTCCTCATTATTATGTCTATTCCACTCTATTCCATCAGTTCCTCGCATAATCTTAGTATGCATGCATATTTTTTGATGTTGATTCAGTCATGTTTTAAGTTACAAGCTCAGTTATCATGTTTGTTCTTTAGATTTTATGTACTGTTGTTTGGTTGGGCTGTTTTTTCTTTAGTTTTCGCTTGTTTAGTCTTCATTCGAGGATGAATGATCCCAAGGGGGAGATATTGTAACACCTCGAAAACTTATTCAGCTTTCAAACTCAGAATCTCAAAAAAAAATCAGCTTTTCAGAGTCTACGGGTCCGAACCACGGGTCGTGAAATGGAGCCGTGATTTTAGTCTGCCAAGTTCAGACTCTGATCTGAGAACCACGAGTTGGTTCTGCGACCGTAGTTCAGTCTATGGCCCATCCTGTCAACTCATGGTACCAGACCTGAGGCCTGACTGATTCTCAGGAACCACGGGTCAAGTTTACGGACCGTAGTTTGAACTATGGACCGTCATGTTGACTCGTGGAACCTGATCAGAGGCCATCTATGTCTCCAGGAATCACTACTTGGGTCTACGAGCCGTAGTCCATTTTACTGGTCCGTCCTGTTGGCCCATAGTTTGGCTTTTGCAACCTGTTCCTTTGGCCAGGAATCACGAATGGAAACCACGAGCCGTGGTTTGGTCTACGACTTGTGGAATTCATCCGTGGTCCCTGAAAGTCAACTTTTTTTAGCTTTTTCCTAATTATGTTCCAGGGGTATTTTAGTTATTTTCCACCCTTTTAACTCCTAAGTGAGGTCGTTTTGGCCATTCTTACCATAATTTCTAAACCTATTAGCCTAAGTCCCTTCTCATTACCTCATTCATCTTTCAAAAAGGGAAAAGAACCTCTCCAAAGCTCCAAGTCTCAAGCTCCAAGTTCAGGCCTCCATATATTTTCAATTTCAGTTGGGTTAGCTTCAATCAAGGTTTGTGAGTATTCAATAAGGGATTCTCTCCACTCTTATATCCAAAACCCCAATCTTCTAAATTGAATTTATGGATTTCTAAATTAGGTTCTTACTCAAATTGAAAAAAAAAGTTATGGGTCTTCTCTTAAGGCATAAATTCATGATTTCTTATTACAAATCTTTGATTTAATTAAAGTTCCTCAGTTGATTTCAAAAGCCCACATGCTGATGATGAATTTTAGTATGATTTCATTGAATTGCATGTATTCAAGTAAAATTGGTATGTTTAGATAATATGACCTCTATTTTTATGAAATTACATGCCTAATCCTTCAAGCTAGGATATTAGAAAGGAAAATATATCTTGAATTATGGTTTTGCAAAGCTTTAAGATTCATGACTTGAGAATTGCATGACATCAGATATGTCCTTATTCTTTTTCAATAGTTTTGGACATTAAATATGTCCCCATGTTTTATGAAAGGTTTGGCATCCAGATATGTCTATCTATGTTATGAACAGTTTTGACATCAGACATGTGATAACGGTCTCAATCGAGTGACTAAAATCGATATCGAAAACACGGAGTTCAACAACACAAAATAAAGATAGTGGAGAAATTAAGATGAGAATTAGAAGAAATTGAGATGAGGATAGAAGAAAGAATGACTAATTGAATCCACAATCAACCAAGGGAGAAAAGAACTCAATCAAATGCATGAGAAACCAAATTGAATCCACAAGATGATAACTCGATGATCAATTAAGTAAAGAAGATAACACAAGCAATTCGGGAATCCACCCTAATCACTCATTCTAAACTAATAATTGGAATTGAACCCAATCAATATCCTAACCTAAAAGTAACTAAATATCAAGTCTATTCAAGACAATTCAATCATCAATAATCTAAGTATGAAAATGGCTAAGGCAACTATTTATAGTTATTGCCTTTACACAAATAGCCTATTACAAAAATAGCCCAAAAGTGACTATTTTCGAAATAACCCATAAGGGCCCTTCTTGATTGCCCAAATGACATCTTGATCGCCCATGGCCTTGTACATTTGTTGCTCCATGGCTTTCTCCGGGCTCCAAGCTATCATCCATATATAAAACCCCTCCTAATATGCTCCAAGCTAACCATGATTGTATCATCCTCCCCTTCTTCAAAAGGATTCGTCCTCGAATCGGAACCTTGCAAAAATATGAGAAGGACAAACAACAAACATATCCTCATAGCATGAGGGTTAACACATGGGTTACCAACCATACCAACTTGCCAAGGAGGCACATACTTGATATACAACCACCTATCCTTTGTATCAAATAAGATCAATGCATTGTAGAGCATACAAAGTATTCGACTGTGAGAAATATCATGGAATAAAGAGGGTTCAAACACCCATGAGGATTTACCGGGGTCAAAGATATGAAAGACCCACATAGTTTGGTCACAACAACAAATGGACCAACCCAAGAAACCCCTACCTCTATATAAAACAAATTCCATACGTACATGGACATCATCATATGCAAAGAGGTAGTAGAGAAAGGTGTTACTTAAATGAACTTCATTCAAGGTGTTCCCACATATAGAATCACCCTTTGATCCACAAGCATTAAGGCCTTGCTCAAGAATGGGGTCACACAAGAATGAAGAGGTCATTAGAGAACATACACCCCTTTTCTTTTGACCACTAACCCCTCCAATAGACGTACTATCATCTTTCAAGAAGAGAGCTTCATCTTTGGAAAGTGTGTCATCATACCATAGTGGATTTTCAAACAATTGGTAGCCTTCAAGGGTGGCTACACTTCCAACATTATAAGATACACCACTACCTTCATCATTCACATTAGTCATGTCATCATTGAATAAGGGATTATCCCTAAGTTCATACTCCACCTCAAGATCCTTATGACAAAAATTAGAAATGGAATCAACACCCAAGGAATCATCACCTCTAAGTAAAGATCCTACATGACTAACTACATGACCAACTATATCATTACCATTACTAAATTGAGGTTCATTTATCACATCACACAACTCCTCAATTAGTAGGTCATCATTACAAGAAAGTTGGTCAATACCACAATAAAGACTAGTTGGTAGCATATCAAGCTCAACAGAATCACACACATGATTACCATCATTATATCCAACTAGCATTTGACTACCCCCATTACATGACAATACATTTTCACTCAAGTCACAAGTGCTAACACTAGATGGACTCAAATCGATCTTACTAGAAGAATAAATCAAGTCATCTATAGGATCAACTAGTGTTTGGGCACTCACAACAATGGCATCATCATCATGCAACAAGGTGTCATCAAGATCATCACAAGGTAAAGGCTCTTTAAGCTCACACATATACAAGCTATCACTTACACACAATTGGCTACTAGCCACACAGTGATCTTTTACTTTCAATAAAGTGTAAGGTTTAGCTTTGTTACCTCGTAACTCATATGAATGATTGTTTTCACCTTGGTTTCCAACATTGAAGCATAAATGCTCCTTTGGGAAGCCTTTTAACACCCCTTGATTCTCCACATTTTGAGGTGCTTTGCTAGGCTTGCTTCCAAGAATACCTGCACAAGTATCAAGACAACTAGAGAAACAAGAAAAGTTACATGAATTAGGATAAGATTGTGACAACCCTCTCACATCACTCCACACAACCTCTCTTTTTTCCACTCTAGAGTTGTCACTTATCACACCCTTACTCCTCTCAATATTTTGTCTCTCAATTTTATTAGAGTTTGGACAAGTGCCAAGTATCCCTTGTGAAGGATTAGATGATCCCTTCACTTCAAGCTTCCACTTTGGTGCACAAAGTGTAGATGCCTTCACTTTCATGATTAACCCCTTAATGCCATCCTCACAAGGATTAGCTTGCTTTGCTTCTAATGGAAACTCCTTTGGTTCATCTTCATGAGGAATCGTTTTCTTCATCATCTTTTGTAACTTCTCGGGCTTAAGATTGGCAACCCATCGAATGATCTTGTCAACTCCTTTTTGTATGGCATCCCCTAATTCTTTAATTCTTAAAGATTCAAGATCCCTCACTGGAAGGGGCTCATTTGATTTCACTCTACTTTCATGTCCCTTTGATCCTTCCATCCTACCTCCACCACCATTTCCATATTGAGAACAAGACACATTGAAATTAGGATAAGAATCATGAGACATAGTAGTTCTACAAGTAGGGAATGCACATTTTCTCTTGCTCATTAGATGACTTTCACTTGTACCAACATACCCACTCACACCACTTCGACTAGGATAAGTACCACAAGAAAAGGCATACGAATATTCTCTAGCTCCATCGGTGTTCTCATCACAAGACTCATAAAGTATGTGGGAGGAAGAACTATACCTCAAGTCATTTTCATCCTCATAGTAGGTAGGGTGAGATTCCTCATATTCTCCATCATCATCATAGGAATCATCACAAGGTTCTTCTACCCCACCATCTTCATCATAAGATACTTCTACTCCTTCATGTTCATCATAAGAGCCATAAGCCCCATTCATTTCACATCCATCTCCGAAGTAGTAGTTCTCATCACCATATGGCTCAAAATCATGGCTATTATCATAGCCTCCACAATCCCCATCATCATCATACTCATAGCCTCCATTGCTACAAGCATAGTCTCCCATTTCATCATCATAAGGATCCGAAGCTATAGAGGACATACTTCCTTATAGCTCGTTTTGTACCTACAAAACTAGCAAACAAGTTAGTAATAAAATCCTCACGCCACTCTTTAAGTGAACTCTCAACTCACCTTCTATGGCTTCTTTCCCAAATTGATAGTGTTACTAGTTTTGCTCAATCAATTCAAGGTTATCTATCCTTGTGGAGGAATGGATCTTTGTGACTCTTGAAAGAAGGACGACTCAAATAAAACTAAAAAGGACTTGAATCAAGAAATTATCTACGAAATGAAATGAGAAAAGTTGAAGAAAAAAAGCACGAAAAAAACGAACTAAAAAAAAACTAAGTAACAAAAGTAGAAAAGTTACTTGTGTTGCTTAATTTGAAGGATCAAAGAAGTGATTTGATGTTTTAAAACTAGTTAACAAGTAATTAAAGATGTTAATTAGTTGTTAAATAGTGGAGAAATAGAAGTAAAATGAGTGTAGAAGAAGAAATTTGAAGTTTGGACACTTAGAAAAATTTTGAGGTCTTAAGAGTTTCAACACTTAGAAAAATTTTGGGGTCCCAAAATTTGAAGCATTCTGTCCAAGTTTGCAAGTGTGCATTTCAGCCCCCAAAACTTTTTCTAAGGGGCAGATTTGGTCCTTTGGATTTTTTTTTTTTTAAATTCCACTTGTGGACCCAACAAACATCTTTGACCACTTTGACTTGGAAAAGTTGGATCAAATGTACCTTTTGGCTTCTTCTTCTTCAAGATGTTCTTGATGAATATCAAAAACACCTAGAACACCAAGAACACACACTAAACACCAACACCTTCAAATCAACTCGGAATTGGCTCAAACTTTAGGATTAGCTTCCCCTCGACTTAGGGAACAAACCCCAATAGTTTTTAAGCTCCAATTTCTCCCCAATCCAAAGACCCACTTTTCAAGTTTGCAAGTTTTCAAAGCTTCAAAGTCCTTCAATGGCAACTTCACTTCTACAACTCCAAATTGAATATAATTTGAAATCTGGACTCAAAAAACACTAGGGAACAAGAATCTAGTGTCAAAAACAAGAAATCAAACAAGAAAAAATTTCGTTTTTTTTTTTTTTCTTTTTTTTTAGATTTTGAAGATATCAAATTTCCAAGACTTAGATTTGTGGAAACAAACCTAAACCGAGATCTGATACCAAATGATAACGGTCTCAATCGAGTGACTAAAATCGATATCGAAAACACGGAGTTCAACAACACAAAATAAAGATAGTGGAGAAATTAAGATGAGAATTAGAAGAAATTGAGATGAGAATAGAAGAAAGAATGGCTAATTGAATCCACAATCAACCAAGGGAGAAAAGAACTCAATCAAATGCATGAGAAATCAAATTGAATCCACAAGATGATAACTCGATGATCAATTAAGTAAAGAAGATAACACAAGCAATTCGGGAATCCACCCTAATCACTCATTCTAAACTAATAATTGGACTTGAACCCAATCAATATCCTAACCTAAAAGTAACTAAATATCAAGTCTCTTCAAGACAATTCAATCATCAATAATGTAAGTATGAAAATGGCTAAGGCAACTATTTATAGTTATTGCCTTTACACAAATAGCCTATTACAAAAATAGCCCAAAAGTGACTATTTTCGAAATAACCCATAAGGGCCCTTCTTGATTGCCCAAATGACATCTTGATCGCCCATGACCTTGTACATTTGTTGCTCCATGTCTTTCTCCGGGCTCCAAGCTATCATCCATATATAAAAACCCCTCCTAATATGCTCCAAGCTAACCATGATTGTATCAACATGTCACCAATATTATGAGCTATATATATATATAAATATATATATATTGGGAGTAGTATTAGCACCGAGTTGGACAGGGCGCGAGTACCCTTAGTCCCAGAACTATGTGCCCCTGTAGGTTTTAAGTCCCCTCAGTTGGGCATCAGATTTAGTGATCACGCCAGAGTCATGCTTTTATACCTTGACAAGGTATATCGGGTCCTTTCGATGAGGCGTATACATTGAATTCCATGTAGCTCACATGGTCTATGTCGGTTAGAGAACCTCCTACAAAAATAGTATCAGGTTTTAAAATGTATTAACTCTTTGCCTTCAAATTTCAGGACTATTATGATTACTACGATATTTGTATAACTTGTTTTGGCATTGCATTGAGTCTCTTGCATTTTAATTTTACACTTATAGCATGATTTCAGTTTTACAAGTTTATTTAGCATGTTTATCTCATATATTCAGTACATCCTATAGTACTGACGCATTTTGTGCTGCATCCTTTTACGATGCAGATTCAGGCACTTGCCCTCTGACTCGTGGCTAGATATACGCCAGACCTTCAACTAATTTTAGTGAGTCCTTATTATTCGAGGGCTAGAGATAGAGTGTCCATTTTTGTTTTCATTTTAGATTTTCGAGTTAGCTGGGGTCTTTTCTCAGCAACTCTTTATGACAGTTAGAGACTTTTCATATATAGAAAGTATTCGGGTCTCCTTTTTGGATGTGTATTCCTATTTGACTTGATTATCTATACATTAGATTTCGAATCTTCCTATTATGTTTCTGCTTATCTGTTAATTTATCTGAGTTATGTTATGATCAAGGGTTAACTTGGGACACTTGTGATCTCAGGTCCCGTGTTACGTCTAGGGGGTAGCCTCGGGGCGTGACAATTGCTAAAAGAATCAAAATAAAAACATAATCACTTGAAGGATATACTTAATGAAACCCAACAAGAGAATAGTATTTTGAAAAGAAAATTGAATGAGGAAGAGAAAAAAAAAATCGTTGGACCTTTTTATGTGTTCTTTTGATTTGAAAATGTCTTATATTTGATTAGTTCTTTTGTAAGTCTTTTAGTAAGATTAATTTTCATGTAGTATATTTTTTGAATTTTAGCAATTTGAGTTTGTCATGTAGTATGTTTTACGATTTTAGTAGTTTGAATTTTAGTAAGATTAGTTCTTATTGTAATGACCTTTCCGGTCATTTTCACGTTTGAGTTTTGAAGTCAAGCAAATCGACAAAAGATATCGTAAGACCTTTAACAAATTTTCTGAACTTTGGGTCAAATGTGTCAGGGCTTTTCTCTCAGTATATAAAGAGTTAGAAGTCCCCCGAAATACCAAATTGAAGGTCTACGAGTCTAGTTTCCAACGCACAAAACCTCACGTCAAACTGATCTCGGAGTAAAGAGTTATGACTGTTTTACCGCGGACTGTCTGGCAGAAAATGGGTTGCGAACCGGGTCGCGAACCGGGTCGGGTTAAACTCGATTTAAGCCTCAATTTCACGTTTTAAAACGCCATTTCAGTTCCGAAACAGTGATAAAATATAAGGGAGGATCCCGAGAGAATTCTTGAGTATCGAAATCGTGCGTTAGCGAATTACGAGCCTAAACTTAAGAATTTTATTAGCCTCGTGCGTGTATTTGAAAATACGTTATTTAAAAGTTGAATTTGGTAAAAATTATATTATTATTGCCTTTTCGAAATATTGTAAAGGTTTATAAAAAATATATTTGATACGATATAAGTGTGTACGTATTTATTTTATAAAGTTTTTATACTCCATAATATTTTAATGGAGATAGTCAATTTAGCTATGTTGAAAGTTATTATTATAATATAGTAGGTTTTGTTTGAAATAATTTTCTATGAATTATGGTATATTTAAAGTATTATATTTATTTTATCACGAATTTATACAATACCCGAATATTTATTTAACGGGGTAAAAATTATCTTGGTGCCACCTCTACCTCCACGTGGAAGTGGAGGGAGTGGACACCATAGTCCATACGTGGCCTGCCATGCCAAATGTCCCACCCACTTTAATTAATTTCAACAAAGCATGCTGCCTACTCATTTAAGCAATTGAACAATTTGCAAATGTAATTTGCTGTCAACATACTGATCACGTTCTTCAACATAAACTTTCATTCATCATATTGTGTGCATGATTGATTCTATGTGCGCTAACGAGTGTTGCTGAGGGAAAATTATTTTGATGCAATATTCGGTCATCGAAAGAAAATCAATTATCTACGTTAAATTATTCAAAAGCCCGAATTCGAGTTTGATTTAGTTTTGGATTTTCTCGGAGTGATTCGAGCTTGGACATCGTTGTTCTAGCAGCTTATCGTCGGACGACAGGTAGGTTACGGTTTATTTTCCCTAGACTCCGCATATATAGAATAAAATTGTATAATTGGGCATCATTGGGTTGGTTTATTAGGTTGGTACCACAGACCTTGACCGCTTTATTGATGTCCGCCTATTTTTATTCCTCCGTTGCTTGTAGTATTTGCGGATATATTTTATTTACCCTTATGGTCCTGTGAGGCCGTGTTGATTCTGGAACATAGAAGGTGGGATTTTGGGAATGTCCGCGAGTCCCGGGCATAGAATTATCCTTCTAGGCTGGTTATGCTTGCTGAGTAGCTGTGGGCCTGTGCAGGGTCGATAGGTTGATTGTGAGCTGCGGGGCAGCTATTGTGTGTGATCATACCATTTCCATGCATATACAGAGGTTTTATCTATGTTTTACTGTTGTTTTGGCTTCGGGCCTACTGGCACTATTTTCTAAACCTTGCATGGCCCGGGGGGTCCGTTTTTTATGGAAATGATTTGGAAATGGTTGATTTCACTTGTGGAGATTTTTGGGCAAGAAAGTAAAATTATGTTTAAAATCATCAGTTTTACGATTATCGCTAGACTCGGCAGGGCCGGAGTACTAGTTGAGTTTTCTTGCTACTTGAGATGATTTTTAGTCTCGGTCGGACCGAGCATCTGAGATGACTTTTTACTGTTTAGACCCGGTTACGCCCGGGCACCCTTGGAGGGGTTTTTGAGATATTTTCCTACTATTTTTAGTCCTGGACAGGGTCTGGGCATGCATATTCGAGACTGGGTCTTCTATCTTGATACATGTTCTGATACTGAGTTTTGGTATGGGGTCGGGGACCTCCATGGACCTTGCTATCCGGGCCAGGGGCTACGGGCTGCGTGTGCCGGAAGAGGGGTATACGGGGGAGTAGAGGTATACGGGCAGAGTCCTTCCATGGAACCTACCTGCTGGGCCGGATCGGCGCCGGAGGAGGTACATACAGAGATACTATGGCACTTGAGATCTTCATGCATCATATCATTCATGGTTCGAGGTTCCACCCTTGTTTGCTGTTTGCTGATTGTACGCTCCGGTAGTATGGGATGCCGGAGGGTTTGTTTTCACTTGTTTGTGTTCCTCGGTTGTATGGGCGGCCGAGGGACTGTAGGTAGACTCTTTCTATTTACTTGTAGAATTATTCCCTGTTACGGTTATTTATGAAATAGGTTACTGCTAGACTGTTAGTTGCTGGGTGTGAGATTGGTATGATAAGTTGAGTTTGATTCATGTCTCTGAGCATGCCTATTATTACTCTTTCTCTCTTCTTCTTACACTTGAGGTTACCGGTATACCGTCCATTTCGTAAACTTATTTTGTATACACTGTTGTTGCAAGGACCCCAGGTGCGTTATTTCTTACTTTCACCTGTGCCTATGGTGTGTATATTCTTCTTACTAGCCTCACATGTGGTTCTGTTGATTTCCCTCTGGGCTAGTTCCTGTGTACCTTTCGTTGATTTCTGTGACTGATTGCTTTTATTCTATCTTTTACTGCTCTTTTATCTTATATGTGCCCAGTCGGCCTATGATACCTACTGGGTACCTTATGCTTCGCATTTGGTGCTCACTCCTACCCCCTGCATCTTTTGGGTGCAGATCCTGGCGTGGGCCATCGCCGTTAGACCGTTGTGACTCGTGCTTGGAGATCTGTTGAAGACTACTTCAGGCTGAGGGTGAGCTCTTAGCGATCAGAGCTTAGCTTTAGTTTATCTTTTGCTTCATGTACTCTATTACCATTCAGAGACATCTGTATATATAGTTTTGGTTTATTGGCACTCCATGTATGTAGTTTGGCTCTGTACTATGATACCAGGTCTTGGGGTTTGGTTTAGTTTCCGCATATGTATATATTGATATCCATGTTATCTATTTTATTCGTCTTGTTCCCTTATTTGTTAGATAGTAGCCCATTGCTAACTGTTCTGGGCTACGGGGGTTGGTTCACCTACGGGGGGTTGTAGGTGCCATCATGACC
>QJPP01002997.1:0-60498 GCA_003996215.1 Jaltomata sinuosa | reverse complement strand
CATGCACCATCTGGGATCATCTCTTGTTCTTCGAGCTAGAAAGTTGATTCTCCCGTGGGTATATTATATAGCTTATATCTAGCATATGTCCGAGATATTAGTGTTGACCCTACTTCTCCTGAGTCTGTTCCTGTGGTTAGAGACTTCCTCGATGTGTTTCCTACCGACCTGCCAGGCCTTTCACCTGAGAGAGATATTGATTTTGCTATTGAGTTAGAGCCGGGCACTAGGCCCATTTCTATTCCTCCTTACCGTATGGCTCCTGCTGAGTTGAGGGAGCTTAAGGAGCAGCTCCAGGATCTGTTAGCTAAGGAGTTTATTAGACCTAGTGTGTCACCTTGGGGTGCTCCTGTTCTCTTCGTGAAGAAGAAGGATGGGTCGATGCGTATGTGTATTGATTATCGGCAGCTGAATAGGGTGACAGTGAAGAATAGGTATCCGTTGCCGAGGATTGATGATTTGTTTGACCAGCTTCAGGGTTCAGTCGTGTTTTTGAAGATTGATTTGAGGTCTGGCTACCATCAATTGAGGATTAGGGCGGAGGACATCCCTAAGACAGCATTCAGGACACGTTATGGCCATTATGAGTTCCTGGTGATGTCTTTTGGGTTGACTAATGCCCCCGCAGCCTTTATGAACTTGATGCACAGGGTTCTTGGCCCGTATTTGGACTCATTTGTGATAGTTTTTATAGACGACATCTTGGTATACTCGCGTAGTAGAGATGGGCATGAGCAGCACTTGAGGGTTATACTCCAGACTTTGAGAGATCATCGGCTTTATGCCAAGTTCTCAAAGTGCGAGTTTTGGCTTAAGTCAGTTGCATTCCTAGGGCATGTGGTGTCTAAGGATGGGATTAGGGTTGATCCGAGAAAGATTTCAGCGGTTTGTGAGTGGCCTAGACCTACTACTGTTACTGAGGTTCGCAACTTTATTAGGTTAGCAGGTTACTACAGACGGTTTGTTGAGGGGTTTTCTTCCATAGCAGCACCCTTGACTATGCTGACTAGGAAGGATGTCCCATTTCAGTGGTCGGATCAGTGTGAGGATAGCTTCTAGAGGCTTAAGGCCTTATTGACTTCAGCTCCAGTTTTGACTTTGCCGGTTGAGGGTCAGAGCTTCTCCGTGTACTGTGATGCTTCTGGGGTTGGTCTTGGTTGTGTGCTGATGCAGCAGGGTCGTGTAATAGCATATGCATCGAGGCAGCTGAAGGTTCATGAGCGCAACTACCCCACTCATGACTTAGAGTTGGCGGCGATAGTTTTTGCGCTCAAGATCTGGAGGCATTACCTATATGGAGTTCACTGTGAGATCTTCACCGATCACCGTAGTCTTCAGTATATCATGAGTCAGTATCATCCGGGCAAGGCAAACGTGGTAGCGGATGCCTTGAGCCGAAAGGCAGTGAGTATGGGTAGCCTAGCTTCTCTTTCAGTTTCAGAGCGACCATTGGCCTTGGACATCCAGTCCTTGGCTAACTGTCTGGTTAGGCTTGACTTGTCGGATCCTAGCAGAGTTCTCGCCAGTATTGAGGTTCGTTCTACTTTGATTGATCAGATTCAGAGCCATCAGTTTGAGGATCAGCAGTTGTGTGACCTTCGTGATCGGGTTGTTCAGGGTGAGACCAGCCAGGCTACTCTAGATTCAGATGGGGTTCTGAAGTTTGATAGTCGCCTTTGTGTTAAGAGGATTAGTGATTTGATTCAGTTGATACTTCATGAGGCACATTGTACTATATACTCCATTCACCCTGGCACAACAAAGATGTATAGAGACTTGAGACAACTTTACTGGTGAAGTGGTATGAAGCGGGATATAGCAGAGTTCATATCTCGGTGCTTGAACTGTCAGCAGGTTAAGTTCGAGCACATGAGACCTGGTGGTTTGATGCAGCGACTTCCCATTCCTGAGTGAAAGTGGGAAGGGATTACTATGGACTTCGTTGTTGGTTTGCCTCGTACTTCTCATGGGTTTGATTCCATATGGGTGATTGTTGATAGGCTGACTAAGTCAGCCCATTTCTTGCCGGTTCAGGCTTCTTATGGCGCAGAGAGGTTAGCTCAGATCTACCTTCGTGAGATTGTTCGGTTGCACGGGGTCCCATCTTCTATCATTTCAGAACACGACACTCAGTTCACATCTCAGTTCTGGAGGGCTATTCAGCGAGATTTGGGTACAGAGGTTCATCTTAGTACCGCTTTCCACCCTCAGACAGATGGCCAGTCCGAGAGGACCATTCAAATTCTGGAGGACATGCTTCGGGCCTGTATTCTTGACTTTGGAGGTTCTTGGGATCAGTTTGTTTCCTTGGCAGAGTTTGCTTATAATAACAGCTTCCATTCGAGTATCGGTATGGCACCTTTTGAGGCTTTGCATGGCAGGCATTGCAGATCACCGGTAGGTTAGTTTGATGGTTTTAGTTCTAGGCCACAGAGTACAGATTTGCTTTGAGATTCCTTAGATTGAGTCCGAGTGATTTTGGACAGACTTCGGGCAGCTCAGAGCAGGCAGAAGATTTATGCTGATCGTAGGCTTCGTGCCTTGGAATTTAGTGTCGGTGACTTGGTGTTTCTCCGTGTATCACCCATGAAGGGCGTGATGAGATTTGGTAGGTGGGGCAAGCTTAGCCCCAGGTACATTGGACCATTTGAGATTCTTCAGAGGGTTGGTGGCGTTGCCTATCAGTTAGCCTTAACTTCGATGTTTTCAGCTATACATCCGGTATTTCATGTTTTGATGTTGCGTCGGTATATCCCAGATGAGTCTCATGTGTTGCAGTGGGATTCAGTTCAGTTGGGTGAGGGTTTAGCCTTTGTTGAGGAGCCGACAACTATTTTGGCCAGAGATGTCAGGAGATTGAGGTCTCGAGAGATCCCGGTTGTTAAGGTTCAGTGGAGGCATCGTCCAGTCGAGGAGGCTACCTAGGAGACCGAGAGAGATATGCAGGATCAGTATCCGCAGCTATTTTAGCCTTCAGGTACCCCCTTGACCTTGACTTTCGAGGACGAAAGTCCTTTTTAGTAATGGATGATGTAATGACCCTTCCGGTTATTTCCACGTATACATTTTCCTCGAACCGTTAGAGCTTGTTTGTAGTGGCCCCAAGTCACTTAAGGCTCGTTAGGATCGGTATTTCGGTTCGGGTCCATTTTTTTGGTCGCATTATAAGTTTTGAAGTCAAGCAAGTCGGCAAAAGTTATCGTAAGTTCTTTAATAAATTTTTTAAACTTTGGGTAAAATGTCTCAGAGTTTTTCTCTCAATATATAAAGAGTTAGAAGTCCCCCAAAATACCAAATCGAAGGTCTACGAGTCTAGTTTCTAACGCACAATACCTCACGTCCAACTGATCGTGGAGTAAAAAGTTATGACTGTTTTACCGCGAACTGTCTGGCAGAAACCGGGTTGCGAACCCAGTCGGCCTATTCTGTCTGTTACTACGCTTTTATCTTATATGTGCCCAGTCGGCCTATGATACCTACTGGGTACCTTATGCTTCGCATTTGGTGCTCACCCTACCCCCCCTGCATCTTTGGGTACAGATACTAGCGTGGGCCATCGCCGTTAGATCGCTGTGATTCGTGCTTGGATATCTGTTGGGGACTACCTCAGACTGAGGGGGAGCTCTTGGCGATCGGAGCTTAGCTTTAGTTTATCTTTTGCTTCATGTACTCTATTACCATTCAGAGACATCTGTATATATTGTTTTGGATCGTTTGCACTCCATGTATGTAGTCTTTGCTTTATACTATGATACCAGGTTTTGGGGTTTGATTTAGTTTCCGCATATGTATATATATATACTCCTGTTATCTATTCTACCGCTTATTTGTTAGATAGTAGCCCATTACTAACCATTCTGGGCTACGGGAATTGGTTCGCCTACTGGGGGGTTGTAGGTGCCATCATGACCAAGAAATCGGGTCGTGACACTTTTCTAGAGAGTTCTCTGATGTGGGATGATCGAGCCTTTAGCACTGATAGCTCATCATTTTAGAGCAGTAACCCATCGGTCAGGGGTGGTGCTCAGGGTAGTAGAGGTACTCATAGAGATGCTCTATCAGGTAGGACATGTGGTCGTGCAGGTACTTAGTCTAATGGTGGATGCGGAAAACATTATGCCTTTCCTGGTAGGCCATAGGTAAAGCATCAGATTCCATGATCACAAGTACAATTTCAGTTTTGTATCAGCCAGCATCTGTATTATTTGATTTGGGCATTACTTATTCATATATGTATGCATACTTGCTTCTTGATTGGGATTATCCAGTGATCCTTTGCGTATTACTCTGCACATAGCTACTTCTATAGGTGACTCCTTAGTAGTGGATCGGGTGTATAGATCTTGCATGGTGACTATTTAGGAGTATGACACTTGGGTGGTACTTGTTGTGCTTGATATGGTTGATTTTGATGCTATTTTGGGCATGGAATAGTTATACCCTTATCATGCAGTCTTGGATTGCTTCACCAAGATCGTTACCTTAAACTTGCCTAGCATACACCTAGTTGTATAACAAAGTTCTGATAGTCACACGCTGAGAGGGGTCATTTCTTATATTCAGTCTAGGAGTTTGGTGTTGAAGGGGTGTTTGGCTCATCTTTCTTATGTCTATAATGTTAGTGCCAACATTTGTTTGCTTGATTTAATTCAGAGGGTCCGTGAGTTTGCAAATGTATTTCCTATCGACCTATCTAGCCTCCCGCTTGAGCGTGATATAGACTTTGCCATTGATGTCAAGCCATGCACCCGACCCATTTCTTTTCCACCTTATCACATGGATCCTGCTGAATTGAAGAAGCTTAATATTAAGCTTTAGAATCTTTTGGGTAAGGTTTTCATCAGGCTTAGTGTTTCTCCTTGGGGTGATCATGTTCTATTTGTGAAGAAAAAGAATGTCACTATGCGTGTGTGTATTGATTACTGGTAGCTGAATAACGTGACAATAAAGAATAAGTATCCGATGCCACATATTGATGATCTATTTGACTAGCTTCAGGGTACATCCATGTTCTCTAAGGTTAATTTGAGATCTGGTTACCATCAGTTGGAGATTCGGGTGGAGGAAATCCGTAAGACAACCTTTAGGACTCGCTACGACCATTATGAGTTTCTGGTGATGTTTTTTGGATTGACCAATGCCCCACCAACATTCATGGACTTGATGAATTGTGTGTTTAGGCCTTTCTTGGACTCCTTTGTGATAGTATTCATCGATGACATCTTTTTCTACTCAAGGAGTAAGGAGGAGAACGAGCAGCATTTGAGAATTATGCTCCAGATTTTGAGAGATCAATGTCTTTATACCAAGTTTTCAAAGTGTGAGTTCTGGATTGAGTCTATCGTATTCTTAAGGCACTTGGTGTATGGATGGGATTATGGTAGACCAGGCGAAGATTGAGGCAGTTCGCGGTTGGGCTAGGCCCATTTCTCTAACCAAGGTACACAATTTTGTTGGTTTAGCAGGTTACTACAGATGTTTTGTTGAGGGATTTTCTTCTGTTGCAGTGCCATTGACTAGACTGACTAGGAGAGATGTCCCATTTCAGTTGTCTGATGAGTGTGAGGCGAGCTTTCTAAAGCTCAAGGCTTTATTAACCTCAGCTCCCCTATGTTGATTCTTCTAGTTTAGATCCAGGGGTTTACTGTACTTTGTGATGCTTCTTATGTTGGTTTGGGTTGTGGTCTGATGCACAGAGTCGTGTTATAGCTTATGTTTCAAGTCAGTTGAAGGTGCACGAATACAACTACCCCACCCATGACTTGGAGTTGGCAGCGGTGATTTTTGCTCTTAAGATTTGGAGGCATTACCTTTATCGTGTTCATTGTAAGATATTCACTGACCATTGTAGCTTGTAGTACATTCTGAGCCAAAATGATCTTAATTTGAGGCAATACAAGTGGCTAGAGTTGCTGAAGGACTATGATATCTTTATTTTGTACCATCTGGGAAAGGCAAATTTGGTAGCAGATGCCTTGAGCTGGAAGGCAGTGAGTATAGAGAGTTTCACTTTTCTATCAGTTTCGGAGTGACAGTTGGCCATGGACATCTAATCCTTATCCAATAGGTTAGTTCGACTTGATTTTTTTGCCCTAGGTGGATTCTTGCTCGAGTTAAGGCACAATCTACCTTGTTGGAGAAGATTCAGGAGCGAGAGTTTAAGGATAATAGAGTATGTGGGCTTTGAGATCAGGTGTTGAGTTGCGAGGCCAGAAGGCTGATTTAGATTTAGAGGGTGTTTAGATATTCAAGGGACATATTTGCGTTCTGAGGGTCGTTGACTAGATTCAGTTGATATTGGAAGAGACTCATTGTTCCAGATAATCTATTCATCCTGGGGCAGCTAAGATATATAGAGATTTGAGACAGAATTGCTGGTGGTGCAGGATGAAGAGAGATATAGCAGATTATGTGTCTCAATTCTTGAACTATCAGTGGGTGAAATTTAAGCACTTGAGACCTGGTGGTTTGGTTCAGAGGCTACCCATTACTGAGTGGAAGTGGAAGTAGATCACTATGGATTTTGTGATTGGGTTGCCACGTACTTTTTGGGGTTTTGATAACATTTGAGTCATTGTGGATTGGTTGACCAAGTCTGCTCACTTTCTACCTATTCGAGTCTTTCTATAGTGCCGAGAGGTTGGCTCAGATCTACGTGCGAGAGAGTTAGTCCGTCTTGATAGAGTGCTAGTATCCATTATTTCAGATAAAGGTACCAGTTCACCTCTAACTTTTGGAGGGCTTTTTAGGAGGAATTGGGTACCCAGGTTAATCTTAGCACAACGTTTCATCCCTAGACCGACATACAGACTAGATATCCTCACCTTTTTGAGCTTTCAAGTACCTTCTATTCTCTAACTTTCGAGGATGAAAGTCCTTTTAGTAGTGGATGTTGTTGTAATGACCCTCCAAGTCGTTTTGTGAAATTTTACTTATTTTTCCCGCTTTAACCCTCCTCGTAGTCTTTATATGTGATTTATAACTTTTGGGAATGGATAGTATGGACCTCGAGGCATTCGAGAGTGATTTAAGTCATTGGTTGAAATCTTGAGTTTTAAGAAAGTTAAGTTTGATCATGGTCAACCTTTAGTCAAGCCAATCTCGAATTGGTGTTTTGGTGTTCCCAATAGGTCCGAAACATGCTTTTTAGTTAACTTACTTATTCGATTTATTTTTTTGGATTCGAACAAATTTTGAGGGATTTTTTGATATTTTAAAATAATCATTTTAATTGATGGTTAATGGGTCAAATCCAGAATTCACTTGAATCCTCAGGTTACATGGCCCATGTATACAAGAAACAAAAGTGAAAAGGGTTTGACAATTGTAACGTCAAAAGATTCAAACTAAGAGGGGCACGAAAGTCACGGTATTATTTTCACACCAAAAGTTTTGACAAGAGTTCTTCAGCAACTTCAGGTTAGATACTTTGAATGGATATAGTCATAGTGTTGTTATATGTATAATAATGTTGGGATGGGTTATGAAATGATATTAGGACCTCAAGTACAGTATGTGATTCAATTAGAATTGGAAAAATAAAATAGAATTATGGAACAATTATATAGTAATAATGACAAGAATGATAGGGTGATGCCAATGATTGGGCACTAATTGTAAATGAGTGAAGGAATCATTAATTGAAATGGGTGAAAGTTTATAATGCTGCGTAGTTGATGGGTGGAGTTACGGTTTTCATTCGTAGACTTTGATTTTGAAATTCTTGTTTATCAACTACCCATTTTGATAAATTGAGATTTTAAGTTTAGAGTTCTTAGGGTAAGAATTCATGAATTGAGAGTTTGAATAATAGTCATTTTAGCTGAATTTTTATATGTAAACTGGCTATGTCATGAGTGAATATAATTTGAGAGAAAATTTTAGACATCGATTTAGAGGGATCAGAGTGACTTTTTAACCTGAATGTCATGTTGAGAATAAATATAACGATATGGGTGTCATTGAATTTGTATTCTTATATAGATTCCATATTTGAACAGATTTTGACCATTTGTAAATTGAGCTTGAGCTTCGGTTTGAGGCAAGTAGAAATTTCTAATTTCTTTTTGAAGTATTAGTTTTATTGTATTGAATGAACTTAAGAGTAATGAATAATGAGGGGGTCCCATATAAATGAGATAACGAGCATTTATGCGGGCACCGATGTTATGCTATGCGAAATTTTTACGAAAATTATTATCGGTTGATAAAATCTCATAAGTTGTCATACAATTGAACTGTTAGGACTCATGAAGTATGTGAACTTGGTTGTTACTGATAAATTCATTTTATGTACTTAATCATACATATTCATTCATACCACTCTTATTATTGCATGATAATTTATTGGTTGATATTTTCCACTGAGTTGTTTGAAAAATTCACATTCTTATTAAGTCGATGGGAAATGGTTTCGACAAGTGACATCATGCAAAGACGATGGAAAATGATTCCGGCGAGTGGTACTGTGATTATTTATGAAATTTAGATTCTTATTATGCCAATGGAAAATAGTTCCGGTGGGTCTTATTATGCCAATGGAAAATAGTTTCGGCGGGTTTTATTGTGCCAATGGAAAATGGTTCTGGCAGGTATATACCGGTTTACTTTTGGCCAGTGCATTGCATTACATCACATTCATCTTCATTGCACTTCATATTGAATTATTCCAGATATGTGCCTTATTGTGTTGTGGTGATTTACATTTTGGTAAAATTATACTTGTGAAAAAGGAAACTTTTAAAATACATCTCGTTATCGCTTCTAGAAGCAGTTAGTAATCAAATCTTGCTGAGTACATGTGTCTACCATACTCACTCTATACTTGCTGCACCTTTTGCGTGCAAAAATTAAGCCGGGCACTAGGAATATTTTGATTTGTTTTCTGTGTCTGAGGCTGTTGCAGTTAGGATTCAAGGTGAGCTACTTTCTCTTCGGTAGTACTTGATTCTACAGATTTCTTATGTTTCCTGTCTTACTTTCTTTCAGACATTCATTGTAGTTTTCACAGACTTATTTTATATCTGTAGATGCTCTTGTAATGGTGTCACCAAATCTTGGGGTAGTTTGGATTTGAACTTGTTATTTTCGCATTATAAGAGTTGGTTGTTACTTTTACATTACTTCCACATTATTTATATTATTAAATGGTTAGTAAAGGAAAAAGGGGTTTGCCTATGGGGATGGTGGGTGCCCTCACAGCCTAATATAATTTTGGGTCATGACAAAATGGTATCATAGCATGGTTCATAGGTCCCACTAAATACAAGAGTAGAATCTAGTAGAGTCTTGCAGATTGGTGCGGAGACATCCGTTACTTATCTTCGAGAGGCTATAGGACTTTAGGAAACTTCCATTCTTTCATTCAATATATAAACTTTTTCATTCCATTCTCTCTTTAATGGTGAGGACACATTCTAAATTTTGCACACCAATGATATGAGATGACGTTACTCGAAATAGTACGAGATATTGTGATATGGTTAACAAGATAATCAGGTAATAAGTGTTGTGACGTTAAAGAATGCACTTGAGGAGACAAGCATTGTAAGTATGGTTTTCTTGAGGCGTGTTTTAGACAAGGATACTTTAACTTTGTTAAGGTTGCGATAATATTATGATACATGTGTATAAATAACAAGTCAACAATTTAGTAATGGAGTGGTACAATGTGAATGTCTTGAAGACAAGTGTAAGATTGGAGGATCAATCGATCAAATGAGAGGTGACTATGACAAGGTTATGAGGATAAGTTGGGGAAGGACAAAGATATGAAAGATGATCTTTTGTGATGAAGTATGATATGATAGGACTTGTTATAAGATTTGTACTTTAGAATTTTATTTCTCTTAAGTGTAAATGTACGGAAGAGAATTTGAATAGTTCAAGTTGCGTGACACAATGGCTAAGTTGATAGAGTGATCATTTGATAGGAGTCATTACGTGGGCTAAGTGTAATACCTAAAACAATTATGAAAGGTTAAGTTGGGTAACAGCTAGCAAGGGCATTCAAAGTGATAGGTTATCAATAAATATTGACAAATTTAAGTTATGAGGTGTCATTCAGAGATCGAATTGAGGGTTTGTATATTAGTTGAAACTAAAAGAGGAAGGAAGGATTCTTTAGTTAACTGATTTTGGCAAGAATACTATATGTGAACATTCATAGAGACGTGCATATACTAGTTAAGAATCACCCTGCAAATCATGGACCAATACAGTGATGGTTGGGGATATTACATTGGCAAATAAATAACTTTTTGGAATAACCAGGATTGTCCCAGGTATTGCTTAGTATGCTCTCGACCCTACTACAATTTTACTTTGATATGGATCTACTTCTTTTTATGTACCTACGTACTTTACTTTGAATTTGATATACTCTTTGACTCTCTTTTTATGTTTGCACGTGTTTCTACACCCGTAGATGATTCTTAGTGGTGGATCGATTACATCGATCTTATGTGGGTGACTTGGTAGTATAGAACATGTGGTGGGTAGACTTACACATTTTGGGTTGGTAGACTTTGACATCTTATAGAGTATGAAATGTCCTTCTACCTATCGTGAAATTTTAGACTATTATGCCAAGATAATGTATTTAGATATCCCAGATATTCTTAAACTGAAGTGATAGGGCACTCTCAGCCCCATTTGATGAAGAAAATTTCATTTTTGATGGTTTAGCGCATGGTTGAGAAGGGTGTATCACCTATTTAGCTTTTATTCATGATACTAGTGTTGATACTCCTTTTTTGGAGTTAGTGTCAGTGGTAAATGAGGTTTTGTAGATGTTTTTGACTAATCTTCCAGGCATCCTTTCTGATCGTGATATTGATTTTGGTATTGACTTGGAGTCGAGCACTCAACCTATTTCTTTTATCCCTCTATATCAGATGTCTCCAGCATAATTGAAGGAATTGAAAGAGCACTTGCAACACTTGTTGAGTAATGGCTTTATTAGGCCCAGTGTTACCCTTGGGGGTACTCTTATCCTATTTGTGAAGAAGAAGGATGACACTATGAGGATGTGTATTGACTATCGACAATTAAATAAGGTGATGGTTTAGAACAAGTATCTTATTCCATGTATTGATGACTTATTTGATCAGCTTTAGGGAGCCTCGATATTTTCCAAGATTGATTTGAGATCGGGTTATCACCAGCTGAGGATTAGGGCAGAGGATATCCCAAAGACAGCCTTCAGGACTCATTATGGTCATTATGAGTTTCTGGTTATGTTTTTTGGGCTGACCAATGCTGCCACATCATTCAGACCCTATTTGGATTTCTTTGTTATAGTCTTTATTGATGATATTTTGATCTACTCTCGTAGTAAAGAGAAGTATGAGCAAGATTTGAGGATTGGGCTTCAGACTTTGAAAAAGGAGAGACTTTATGCAAAATTTTCCAAGTGTGAGTCCTGGCTCAATTTTGTGATATTTTTGGGGCACGTGGTGACCAAGGATGGTATTATGGTTGATCCAAAGAAGATTGAGGCGGTTAGAGATTGCGCTAGACCTACTTCACCTACCAAGATTCAGAGGTTTATGGGCTTGGATGGTTACTACTGACGATTTGTGTAGCGTTTATCTTCTATTGCATCTCCATTGACAAAACTAACTTAGAAGAATGTGAATTTTCAGTGGTCTGAGGAGTGTGAGGCGAGCTTTCAAAAGCTCAAGACATTGTTGACTTCAGCCCCGATCTTTACCTTGCTAGTGAAGGGGAAGGCTTCATAGTGTATTGTGATGCTTCACATGTTGGTCTTGGGTGTTTTTTTTATGCAGAAAGGTAAAGTAATAGCATATGCCTCGAGACAGTTGAAGGTTCACTAGAGAAACTACCTTACCCATGACTTGGAGTTGGAAGCGGTAGTTTTTTCTTTGAAGATTTGAAGGCATTACTTAGATGGGGTGCATTGTGAGATATTCACGAATCATCACAGTCTTCAGTATATTTTCAGCCAGAGGGATCTAAATTTGTGGCAGAGGAGATGGTTGGAGCTACTTAAGGGTTTTGAGATCACTATTTTATATCACCCAGACAAGGCAAATATAGTAGCAACTGCTTTAACTTGGAGGTCAGTTAATATGGGAAACTTAGTTATGTTGCGAATGGAGGAGCTTCCTTTGAAAATGGTTGTTCAGTCCTTGGATAATAGCTTTGTGAGACTTTATATCTCGAAGTATAGTAAGATTTTTGCTCGTGTCGAGGCATAATCTCTCTTATTGGATAAGATCAAGGTAAGACAGTTCAAAAATGAGAAATTGAATATCATTCGAGATAAAGTATTAAAGGGTGAGGCTAAGGAAGAAATTTTGGATTCAGGAGGTGTTTTGAGAATTAAGGATCATATCTGCGTTCCTAGAGTTGATGATTTGACCAAGTTGATTATGGAAGAGGCTTATAGCTTTAGATATTCTATTCATCCGGGAGCAGCGAAAATGTATCAAGATCTGAAGCAACATAATTAGTGATGTCGAATGAAAAGGGATATTATAGGATATGTCTCTCGATTTTTAAACTGTCAGTAGGTTAAGTATGAGCACCAGAGTCCAGGTGGTATGATTCAGAAGATGTCTATACCTGAGTGGAAGTGGGAGCTAGGGGTGTGCATCGGTCGGTTCAGTTCGATTTTGTATATTATCGGTTCAATTTATCTATTTTTGGTTTGTCAACATGCAAAACTGATAACCAAACCAATAAGATATTCGTTATCAGTTTTTGGTTAATCGATTTTGGTCCTTAACGGTTTGGTTTTCGGTTTAACCGATAAGAAAATGCTTCTATAATTTTTTTTGCTTTATCTTATTTTCATCTGCATATATACACTACTTTCATACATAAAAGTCTATACAAATTACAAGCATAAGCAAATTCAAATATGTTATTATTAAAACAAACTTATTTTCGTTCTTGTTAACTAGTAAACTTGAATGTAGTAGCAACACTCGCAATCTCTCAAAAAGAAAACCAACACCGATAGGTAGAACTCCACCAAACCAACGTCTTTAGAAAGAAAGGAACAACACTAAGATAACAACTATAAAATACAAAAAAAAATAGGGTATATATTTAAAATCTAAAGCCACTATTATAATTATGGATAAAAATATAGTTTTAATATAATCTTATTGGGTTATCGGTTTACCATTAACAAAAACCTTAAAACTAAAACTGAACCGATAGCCCAATAATTTTTTTTACAAAATCGTTAAAAAACTGTTAACCCAATAACCCAATACCAATAAACCAATAACATTTTTATCGGTTCAGTTTATTGGTTAAGTCAGTTTTTGCACACCCCTAGTTGGAGCGGATTGCTATGGATTTTGTGGTAGGATTGCCACGGACTTTGAAAAAGTTTGCTGTTTGGGTTATCATGGATAGGTTGACTAGGTCTGCTGACTTTTTGCCAGTTCAGACTTCATACAATGTAGAGAGGTTGGATAGGATTTACTTCCAGGAGGTAGTGCGATTACATGGTGTTCCAATTTCCATTATTTCATACTGGAGTACTCAGTTCACATCTCACTTTTAGAAGTGTATGCAGAAGAGATTGGGTACTAGGGTGGATCTTAGTATGGTCTTTCATCCACAGACCAATGGCCAGTCTGAGCAGACCATTCAGGTGTTGGAGGATATGCTACAGGCGTGTGTAATTAATTTTGGTGGTTATAGGGACCAATTCTTATCGTTAGCAGAGTTTGCTTATAAAAATAATTACCATTCGAGCATTCAGATGGCCCCGTTTGAGGCTTTGTATGGTAGGAGATATCGTTCTCCAGTGGGTTGGTTTGAAGCAATCGAGGTCAGGCCTTGGGGTACAAATATGTTGGGGATTCCTTAGATAAGGTTAAGTTGATTCATGAATGACTTCTCACATCTCAGAGTACACAAAAGAGTTATGCAAATCGGAAGGTTCGCGATTCAGAGTTCATGGTTGGAGAGAAGTTCATGTTGAAAGTATCACCTATGAAGGGAGTTATGAGGTTTGGGAAGAAGGAAAAGCTCAGTCCTAGGTTCATTGGACCATTTGAGGTACATCAATGCATTGGGGAAGTGGCGTATGAGCTGGCTATGCCACCAGACTTGTCAGGTATTCATCTGGTATTTCATGTTTTGGTGTTGAAGAAATATCGTGGTGATGGTTCCCATATGATTCAATGGGACTCGGTGCAGTTGGACCAAAATTTGGCATTTAAGGAGGAGCCTATAGCCATTTTGGATAGGCTGGTTAGAAAGATGAGATCTAAGGAGATAGCATCTATAAAGGTGTAGTGGAGGCATCGTCCTATGGAGGAAGCTACTTGGGAGGTTGAGTCCAATATGCGGAGCAAATATCCTCATCTCTTTGATAGTTCAGGTACCTTCTTTCTCTTTACATTCGAGGACGAACGTTTGTTTTAGTGGTGGATGATGTAATGACCCTCCAAGTCATTTTGGGAAATTTTACTTATTTTTCCTGCTTTAACCCTCCTCGTAGTCTTTATATGTGATTTATAACTTTTGGGAATGGATAGTATGGACCTCGAGGCGTTCGGGAGCGATTTAAGTCATAGGTTGAAATCTTGAGTTTTAAGAAAATTAAGTTTGATCACGGTCAACCTTTAGTAAAGACCATCTCAAATTGGTGTTTTGGTATTCCCAGTAGGTCCGGAACATGCTTTTTAGTTAATTTACTTATTCGATTTATTTTTTTGGGATTCTGAACAAATTTCGAGGGTTTAGTTAAAATTTTGGATATTTTAAAATAATTATTTTAATTGATGGTTAATGGGTCAAATCCAGAATTCACTTAAATCCTCAGGTTACATGGCCCATGTATACAAGAAAGAAAAGTGAGAAGGGTTTGATAATTGTAACGTCAAAAGCTTCAAACTAAGAGGGGCACGAAAGTCACGGTATTATTTTCACACCAAAAGTTTCGACAAGAGTTCTTCGGCAGCTTCAGGTTAGATACTTTGAATGGATATAGACATAGTGTTGTTATATGTATAATAATATGGGGATGTGTTATGAAATGATATTAGGACCTCAGGTACGGTATGTGATTCCATTAGAATTGGAAAAATAAAATAGAATTATGGAATAATTATTTAGTAATAATGACAAGAATGATAGGGTGATGCCAATGATTGGGCACTAATTGTAAATGGGTGAAGGAATCATTAATTGAAATTGGTGAAAGTTTATAATACTGCTTAGTTGATGGGTGGAGTTACGGTTTTCATTCGTAGACTTTGATTTTGAAATTCTTATTTATCAGCTACCAATTTTGATAAATTGAGATTTTAAGTTTAGAGTTCTTAGGGTAAGAATTCATGAATTGAGAGTTTGAATAATAGTCATTTTAGCTGAATTTTGATATGTAAACTTGCTATGTCATGAGTGAATATAATGTGAGAGAAAATTTCAGACATCGATTTTGAGGGATCAGAGTGACTTTTTGACCCAAATGTCATGTTGAGAATAAATACAGTGATATGGGTATCATTGAATTTGTATTCTTATGTAGATTCCATATTTGAACAGATTTTGACCATTCAGAAGCTTTACAGAAAAGCATGTTTGTAAACTGATGCTTGAGCTTCGGTTTGAGGCAAGTAGAAATTTCTAATTTCTTTTTGAAGTGTTAGTTTTATTGTATTGAATGAACTTATGGGTAATGGGTAATGAGGGGGTCCCGTATAAATGAGATAATGAGCATTTATGCGGGCACCAGTGTTATGCTATGGGAAATTCTTACGGAAATTATTATCGATTGAATAGAATCTCATAAGTTGTGATACAATTGAACTGTTGAGACTCATGAATTATGTGTACTTGGTTGTGGTTGATAAACTTATTTTATGTACTTGATCATACATATTCATTCATACCACTCTTATTGTTGCATGATAAATATTGGTTGATATTGCCCACTGAGTTGTTTAAAAAATTCACATTCTTATTAAGCCGATATGAAATGGTTCCGGCAAGTGACATCATGCAAAGCCGATGGGAAATGATTCCGGCGAGTGGTACTACGATTATTTATGAAATTCCAATTCTTATTATGCCGATGGGAAATGGTTCCGGTGGGTCTTATTATGCCGATGGGAAATAGTTTCAGCGAGTTTTATTGTGCTGATGGAAAATAATTCCGGTGGGTATATACTAATTTACTTTTGGCCAGTGCATTGCATTGCATCACATTCATCTGCATTGCACTTCATATTGAATTATTCCAGATATATGCCTCATTGTGTTGTGGTGACTTACATTTTGGTAAAATTATACTTGTGAAAAAGGAAACTTTTAAAATACATCTCGTTATCGCTTCTAGAAGAAGTTAGTAATCAAAGCTTGCTGAGTACACATGTTTTCCGTACTCACTCTATACTTGCTGCACCTTTTGCTTGCATGAATTGAGTCGGGCACTAGGAATACTTGACTTGTTGTCTGTGCCTGAGGTTGTTGCAGTTGGGATTCATGGTGAGCTGCTTTCTCTTCGGTATTACTGGATTCTAGAGATTTCTTATGTTTCATGTCTTACTTTCTTTCAGACAGTCATTGTAGTTTTCACAGACTTATTTTATATCTGTATATGCTCTTGTACTTGTGTCACCAGATCTTGGGGTAGATTGGATTTGAACTTGTTATTTCCGTATTTATAAGAGTTGGTCGTTACTTTTACATTACTTCCATATTATTTATATTGTTAAGTAGTTAGTAAAGGAAAAAAGAGTGCCTACGAGGATGGTGGATGCCCTCACGACCTAATGTGATTATGGGTCATGACAGTTGTAATGACCCTCGATGTTATTTTCTCATTTTCATACATTTTTACCATTTAGACCCTTCCTGTAGCTTTTACACTGCTTATGCGACTTTCTAAGATGGGTTGCATGCTTTTCGAGGTGTTCAATTAGGTTTTAGAAGAGTTTTCCTATTTTGGCAAATCTTAAAAGTGAAATATATGACTTCGATCGATATTCAGATTAAACGGGCTTGGATCAGAATTTCGTTAGGGCCATTAGCTCTCGAACATGAATTGTAGGCTAGTGGGACCTTTGGTTTGGGTACCAAGGCTTCCAGACACATTTTGGGTACTTGGGAAAAAAATTGATGTTTTGGGTAAAGTGTTGACTTTGGTCAATATTTCATCTGCATGACCTCCGTTATCATTTTGTCGATTCCATTTAGTTCGGAATGTCATTTTGAATTGCGTAGCATATTTGGTTTGTGTTCTCTAGTCTCCGGATGAATCCAAGGGTTCTTTTAGAGACTTGGTTGTTTGGTTGAAGATGCTGATGCATCTAGTGCTAGTGCAGCCGCTCCTGTGGAGCATGGATCTCACTTGCAAAGCCTTTCCTATGGAAAGCCAGTCGCACCCGCGAAGGCCAGTGACATCAGCAGCCTTCGTTCCTGTGGTATTTGGTCGCCGTCGGGGGATCATGGCCGGTCATGTAGAGCTGGAGGTTACTGTTGACCTTTGCTCCTATGGACTCTTCTACGCTCTTGCAGCATCACATCTGTGATGAATGTTCGACAGAAGCAATGATCGCTTAGTGTTTTAAAAGATTTCTTCTTCATTATTTCCTAAGTGTTCAAACATTTCCCTATTGTTGAAGAGAGCTTGGTTTTGGAGGTTTTCCACCAATTCTTGGCCTTTTCTTGTGATTATAAGTTAATTTTCTTCCTTCTCTCGTACTAGTACGCGTCTAAGCCTTAATTCCCTGCTTCATTCATGAATTGGGTCTCAAAAATGCGTGATTTCTCTTCATCTTTAAAATGCCTTCTCAGACAATTTGAGATCCGAAATCACTCCCATATTCGCCTAATTTTTGAGGTATGTCATTCTTACTTCGTAGGGAGCATAATGGCAGAGTTTTTCTTTTTGTCAGCAGGCCCTGAGGGTCGGCTTTTGACCCGATTTTTGGCTTGAATTTCTAAATAGTAATATGAGTGTCATTAGTCGTATTGACTTGTAGAACGTGTTGGTGATAGCGTGGCAATAATCTAAGGCACTTCGGAAGGGAAAAGCTATCGAGTGATGGTTCATATTTGTTGTTCGGCCCTAAGGTAGGTTACGGCTTACTTCCTTTAGATTTAGCTCGATTAGATAGTATATTTTATAAGTTTCATGAATTCTAGAGTTAAGTTGTAGGGTATAATTAGGCATTAACTCTTTTTCTTAATATTTGGCCAATTTCGGGACCTTAGAATAGTAATTCTGGTTAAACCTTAGTTAAGGTTTCCCGTAATCTTAGTGTGATTAGTTAGTGAATCCTTAGTTATGTCTTAGGAGAGGATTTTGTGGTACAGTAGTCTATTATTGTTGGTTTCTATTCTTATTGCTTCTTTTCTATTTTAATCATTTACATTATGTTGTTGTGGGCCCGAGGCTGTGGTTCTGGAGGTGCGGGACTCCAGGTTAGTATGGTTGGTTTGAACGGAGGTTATACCCTCTTTGGTATATATATACACATATATATAAAATCCCTTGCAATGGCACGAATACATTCATACATGCACGTACATGGATTATGACATTATTTGAGAGGAAAAACACTGGTTTTTTGTTTTTAATGGAATTCTCCATTTTTACCATGGTTTTCAAATTACAGAAAGGATGGTATTGTTTTATCACTGATTTTCTGAGTTGGAAAGACTATATCACTTTTTATACTTGGTCTGAGGGACATTTTCAGACCTTTTCTCTATTTACTTTCTATTGATTTGTTCGAGGTGCAATTTTGGGCAGCCCGAGGGATACATTTTGGGTTATTTACTTTATTGCATATGTTGATGAGTCTGAAGTTATATTTTGGGTGGCTTGAGGGATCATTTTAGGTTTTACTTTTCTTGCATTGGCCACATCCTTCACGTGATCATCCCATGCTGCACAACATTCTCCTTGTATTCTTATACTGAGTTTATTTTTATCATTATTATTATTATCTTCACTTTTATCTTGTCGGTACTTGAGATTTCTATGTTCGTTTCCATTTATAACTGCCTTCATATTTCTTATCTATATCCTATATTTTGAGCTTAGTCGGATATGATGCCTACTGAGTACCCCATGTTTTGGTACTCATACTACACTTCTGCATCTTTTTTTGATGTAGCACCTAGTATGAGTCATCCCGCTGATCATTCGCTTGTTCGTGGCCTGCTGCTATTAGGATTGTGGTAAGCTCCCAACATCCGAAGATTTACTACTTTCCTTCTTGTACCTACTGTCTTTATTCTGCCTTTTGATAGAGAGTTGTACTTTGTATAGCCTTATTCCTGCACTATAGAGGTTCTTGTATTGGTAACACCAGGTCCGGGGTTGGTCATTATATATATATGTATATATTGTGTCCTTCTTGGTCTCTTTAGGGTCCGTTTATATATTTTATACCATTTTGTATTATATCTATACTGGTGGCCCCTTTTTATCCTTATTTTTTTCCACTTTATCTATTCTTTGCTTTACTGGTAGTACTTGTCTTGGGGTTTGGTTTGCCTACTGGGGGTTATAGTAGGCACCATCATGACCCGATTTCGAGTCATGACACTTCATCAAAGGGAATGCCTTATTGAAGTACATGAGTCAAGGGGCCAAGCTTTGTCCAATTATCAAACCATACATTTTGAGGATCCATTCCTAGGTTCGCACCATTTCTCCTGTTTCATCTCCTCTTTAGCTTCCAGCATCTGCTTCCACAAATAAGATCCCCTTTTCCATTGTACTTATGCTAGAATCTATTCTTATAATATTTGTTCCACATAAAGTTGGTCCATAAAGATCTTGTGGTCTTGAAAATCCACCAGAGTTTAGAAAAAAGAGCTATGGACATGTCAAATAAAGAGCAAAATCGTACTGCACCCTCATCCTTAGGTAGACAAAACTTTAACCAAGCAAACCAATTGCTATTCCTTCCTCATCCTTATTACTCCACAAAAATCTTGCAAAATTATATGGAGTTCCTAGATGGTGTATTTAGTAGGATCCAGAGCTGATATAAGATATATAGGCATGCTCTGAAGGACATCGTTGATGAGCACAACTTTCTCTCCAGAAGACATCAACTTACCCTTCAAATATTGTGACCCGTCCTTCACTTTTTTAATAAGTTCATTATAAAACACTTTCTTCTTCCTACACTGAAAGATAGGACACCCCAAGTACATGAATGTAAAATTTCCTCTCTCAAATCTAGTAGCCTATCCCACTTCTTGGATCAGATTTACGGCTGTGTTACTACGCATATAAAATGAACTCTTTCCCTTGTTGATAAACTAGCCAGAGGCATCTTCATAGTAATGAAGTACTGTCATAATCATTTCCATAGATCTTTTGTCTACTCAAGAAAATATGATGGTATCATCTGCATAAGACAAATGATTTATGTTTGCACTCCAGTAAGGCATGCCAAACCCTCTATAATCCCCACTGTCAAACCGTGCATTGAGGGAAATGTATATGACTTATGATGTAAGGATGAATAAAGCGGGAGAAAGATGGTCTCCTTGCTTTACTCCTCTGGTGGAATGAAAGAAGCCATTTGTTTGTCCATTCATCAAGATCGAATACCAAGACTTCTCCAAAACCCATCTTCCTTATAACATTTGTTAGAAAAATCTAGGACACTCTATCATAAGCCTTTATCATGTCTAGCTTTAAGACAATATTAGAATGATTGTGTAATACCCCATACCTTTAAACATATGTATGAATAAGGTAATGACAATGGATTTATTTGAAAATCTAAAAATTAGGGTGAATTTGAGCCAAAGTCTAAGTATTCAACTATGCTAAAGTGGAAAATATAGTTTGAGGGAATGATACTTGAAAAGGAAATTGAAGTTGGGAATAAGAAAGTCACCTACTTGCTAGAGCTATGTGCTTCACCTACTAGCGTAAATGCCCTATGTGCTTGAACTTTCTATGTGGTTAAGCTATTTATTTCATGTTATTCTTACTTGAGCTACTTGTATATGTAGCCTACATTAAATGGAAGGGATAAATGAAATAAGGCCTAAAGTTTAAAAGATATAAGGCCCAAAACATAAAAAATTATCAAGTAGGTGGATCACATACCTTGAAATTTTTGCCCAAAATAAGAACAAAATGGAAAAGTGGGCTGGGTAAAGCATCAAGGACCAAGACCCATATGAAATTAACCAATATATATCCGTATATTTATCTAAATTTCAAGATCTTTCCACAATTAAAACAGCTCATAAAACCCACTCTCTCTTTGAAGCAAAGAAAAGAGAAAGAGCCACCCCTTTTCTCCATTCTAGAGCTCTTGCTCCTCCAAGTTTTTCAAGGGATTAAAGGTAAGTTTTTAACTGTATTTTATTATGGCTTTAACATGGTTATGGTGGTGGATAGATAGCCTTTGGAGAAAGAAACTCCTTGGCAGCCCCTTTCAACATAGTAGTGTTTTTGACATATTGTCTTGTCGTTTAAGATGTGGTTGTGAAGAGAAAAGTTTGGAATTAAAGAGGTGTAGTATTGATACAAAATTTACATAAAATAAAGGTAAATTTCTTCCCCTCCATACATTATTATATATGAGAAGAAAGAGGCAATTCTAGACGTAATTGTTGTATGAACTCATGGAATGATGATCGAAAGCTGTGAGTTTGAGTTATTCTGATTTTGTTGGATAGTTATGTATTATATGTGTTTTTGGCTGTATTGATTGGAAACCTCATTGTTGGAGTTGGTTGCGGCTGTTTTGGGATTGGAATCGGAGGATGTCGCATTAGATCGAGTTTTTGTTTATTAAGCGGGCATGCTACCCATTTGATTATGGTGGACTATTTTGTGAGCCCCACATGGTTATTAGCTGCTATAAATATGTCTAATATATGTCTAAGATGTGTTTGTAATAGGAGAAAGGAAGGAAGTATAATGTGAGTCCGACAAGCAAGTCGCTCGCCTAATAGATGACATGTTGCTGATACATCTAGAATGTGTTTGTGGGCTGTTTGTAATGGTTGTGCCACTTGAATTTGTGTAGATTATCTGCTGGCAGGAAAGGTTACTTCCACTGAAGTTTCTCAAACCATAAATCAAGATATGTATGGCTAAAACTTCCTTCGCCACAAGGCACGACCCTACATCACATGTTTCTCTACAAGGGTCTATATAGTTTATATTATTTATAGAGAATGGTATTCAGTTTTTATGTGCCCTATTCTTCATAGTAATCACCCCTACATATCAGTTATTCATTATCCATACATTCATAGTATTCGAGCAATCATTATGAGTGAAATTGTTCACATAGTCATCAAAGCTATATATGTGCCTTCATTCTTATTCCATAGAACTCATATAGTATATTTGTTATATGTCTCATTAGATAGTTCTCTTAAAAAAAGGGTCGACCCGGTTCATACCTACTTCGTAGGTGTCGGGGAGGGCATAACCTACGCGTCCTCACCCCAGCTTCGCTGAAGGGACGTTTCGAACCTAGGACCTGGCACACCACGATAAGCAAGCTTACCGCTGAGCCAAGGTCGGCCCTCTAGATAGTTCTCTTGTCATAGCATTTTTATCATCTATACGGTAATTACATGTCCATATGATTCATTTGAAATAGATGATTGTTTACTAGTTGATTAACTTAATCAGAGATGGTAATCTCAGAGTTCATAAATTATCACTCAGAGTTTCCTATTTGGACATTTAATTTCATTTGTAATCAAGCATTCATAGGCCTTCATGGAATAAATTGTTAAGATATAAATTAAGCGATGGTGGGGGACAATCAGAGATTTATATTCACTTCACTCACGATGCAACACTGCCTTGTGCACATGGCTGAGACCATAGACCCTCAGAGTTAAGACTACGGGTGTACCAGCCTATTATGGCTATATACCCTCAGAGTAGAGCCATATATGGTGTACCTGCCTGCGGGTTGACCCTCATAGTTGAGCCTTTATGGCATACCTTTAGAGATCATAGAATACAAGACTTATTAATAAAAAATGATATTTAGAGAAAACATATTTTATATGTCTCTAATATGATATAAAGCCCTCGAGGCTCTTCTAGTCAGAGGCTATCATTTGTTCATTTGAAAGTACAAAACTTATATGATTCCACAGATAATTATATCATTTTATCCCATATTAATAAAGAATCCAGAAGACACTTGTATAATAATTTCAGAGTAATTACATATGACTTACAATTTCATAGGTTCCTTCCTAGAACAGGTAGATCTCAGGTGAGCACATTATTGATTCTTTCACTGTGCTATCTTATCTATACTTATTTTTTTATCTTCCTTACATACCAGTATAAGTTATATATGTATTGACACCCCTATGGCATGGGGTGTGGCATTCTTTTAAATGCAGGACCAGGTACACAGAGTTGCAGACCTCCTCAGTAGGCACTATCATTTATCAGCAGAGCAGTCAGTAAGCTCTATGTCCCCCTGGAGCCAATTTGGAGATAGTACCTTTTTTTGTTGTACATATTTGCACATTATGGGTATCGCGGGGCCCTATCCCAACCACTTGACATTTGCATAGTTTTATACTCTTTTAGAGGCTTTGTGAACCTTATAGTATGATCGTTTTGTATCAATTTGTCATAGACCATTGTATATGCATTATCATCCTTATTAGTTGTCTATAGTACATAAATCTTTGATATATCATCTATCGTAGATTATTTGTAATAGCATATATGTATATATAGTACTTATCTATTCCATCCAGACTTGGAGCATGACAAACTTGGTATTAAATCCTAGGTTCAAGTGTCCTAGGGAATTTTCTATGAAGCCATGTCTAGTAGTACCTTTCATACAAATGTGTTGCGTGCCACATCCATAAGTAGGGTCTGCTTGGACATTTAGGAAATATGACCTTCTTTCATGTTCTAGATAGTGCGATAGAGCAAAGTTATAGGAAATTGATTTTGACTCATGCTTTAATCTTTATCTACAAAGATGCCTGCAAAGAAAAAGACTCGGACTAGTCCATGATTTACCACAACCCCAGAGGTAGGTCCTAGTACACATCCACCTACTGTTGAGGATTAGACAAAGTTCCACGGTGGCACAGTTAGACAAGCTATCCCAAATCCATAGCCACAACAAGCAGAAGGGCCTATAAGAGCCCCGATGCCTCCAGCCCATGCGTCTGGCCCCTCAGACCAGAATTTCAGGTGAGCCATTCATTTTCTCACCCAGATAGTAGCTACTCCACCCTAAAGACAGGAAGCAATAACCACCAATACATCTTTCTAGAGAGAGGCATTAGGTTCCAATGTTCGAGAGTTCTTGTATATGGACCCTCCAGTTTTTACAGGGTCTAAATCCAATGAGGATCCACAGAGATTTATTGATGAGATTCAAAAAATACTTAGAGTCATGCATGTGTATGATATAGAGGCAGTTGAGTTAGAATTTTATCAAATGAAGGATGTAGCTACAACATGGTATGACATATGGAAAGACTCCAAAGGAGAAGATGCACCTCCACCAATTTAGAAGGACTTTATGGAGGTTTTTTTAGATCATTTCTTTCCTTAGGAAATTCGAGACGCAAAGGCTGAAGAATTTTTGACACTTAAGCAGAATAAAATGAGTGTTAAAGAGTACAACATTAGATTTATTCATCTAACTAGATTTGCACCGGAGATGGTCAGTACTAAACATGCTAGGGTACATCGATTTATGGGTCATCTTAAATCTGACCTGATACAACCTTATTCTATTGTAGTGTTAGTTAAAAAAGTAAGCATTGATTGGATAATGACATTTGCACAGCAGACTGAGGAGCTTCACCAGAAAATTAGAGCAGAGTGTGAGTGGGATCAAAGTAAGAAGGCTAGAACATCTGGCATTTATTAGGGAAGTGATAGAGAATCTTACAACAGAGGGCCACCAAAACCACCACCACTAGCCTATTCCACTACTCGATCTCCTCTCAGTCCTAGAGGTCGAGGCCTGAGCAAAGCCAATAGTCTAGAGCACCAAGTCCATAGTTTCAGAGTGGTAGCATTCAGCCTAGGCCCCATTATAGTCAGTGTTGTATATCACATCGCGGTGAGTGCTAACTAGGCTCTGATTCTTGTTATTGGTGTGAAGTCCCTGGTCATGTGATACAAAATTGTCGAGTGATCAAAAAGAGAGATGTTGAGAGAGAAGGTAGAGCACAGTCCACAGGGTCTATGGTAGCATCATCATCAGCCACTCCTTCTTCAAATTGTGGTCCACAAGAACCAGTACAGTGGGGTAGGGGCAGATGCAAAGCTTCTAATTCTTGAGGGGGTCAAAACTGCATGTATGCATTAGCAGGCTGACAGGATTCAGATGCATCACTAGATATGGTAACATGTATCTTATCTATCTTCTCACATGATGTTTGTGCATTGATAGATCCAGGGGCTACTCTATCATATGTTACTCCATTCATTGCTAAAAAGTTTAGAGTAGGACCAAAATTATTACGTGATTTATTCGCCATATTTACTCCAATCAGAGTGTCAATTATAGTTCGATGAATCTTTAATAATTGCATAGTGATGGTATATGGTCGAGACACTACAGTAAATATTTTTGAGCTTGATTGGTTAGCACTACAAACTTTGATGTCAACATGGGTATGGATTGGTTATCACCCTGTTATGCTACAATTGTTTGTTAGTCTAAAATTGCTCGATTTCACTTTCTAGAAGAGGCAGTCCTTGAATGGAAAGGTAGTGTCATGATGAATGTAGGTATGTTTATTTCCTATCTTATGGCCAGGAATATGATTCTAAGGGATGTTTATATCACTTGGTCAGAGAAAGGGATCTTGATGTTGAGAAAGAGAAATTGACTCTTCAATCCATGGCAATTGTGAATGAATATCCAAATGTGTTCCAGAAGGAGCTTCCAGGATTTCCTCTAGATAGACATATTAATTTTGGTATCAATGTAGATCCTGGTACTCAACCTATATCAATTCCTCCCTATAGAATGGCCCTAGCAGAGTTGAAAGAGTTTAAAGCATAACTGAAAGATCTACTTGATAAAGGATTCATCCGAACTAGTATATCACCTTGGGGTGCACCTGTGCTATTTGTAAGAAAAAAAAATGTTTTATTGCGCATGTGTATAGATTATCGACAGTTAAACAAAGTTAATATAAAGAATAAGTATCCACTTCATTGAATAGATGATTTACTTGATCAGTTGCAGGGTGCTAAGTTCTTTTCAAAAATTGATTTAAGGTCAGGATATCATCAGTTGAAAATTAGAGAAGCCGATATTCCAAAGACAACTTTCCAGACTCGGTATGGGCACTTTGAATTTCTTGTTATGTCTGTTGGTTTAACTAATGGCCCTGCAAATTTTATGAATATGATGAATAGGGCCTTGAAACCCTTTCTAGATCTGTTTGTAATTATATTCATAGATGACATCCGTATATATTCACGTGGTGAGGCAGACCATGCAGATCACCTTAGAGTGGTATTGCAGACTCTTAGAGATCATCATCTATATGCCAAATTTTCCAAATATGAGTCCTGATTGGGATCTATAGCTTTTCTTGGACATGTGGTCTCTAGTGAAGGAATCAAAGTAGATTTTTAAAAGATTAAGGCTGTGAAGAATTGATTTACGCCCACTACTACTAAAGAGGTATGTAGTTTCTTGGGACTATTAGATTATTACAAAAGATTCATTGAAGGCATCTTTTCTATAGCTTCCCCATTGACTAAACTAACACAAAAAGCAACAAAGTTTCTGTGATTAGAGATGTGTGAGCAGAGTTTCATGGAGTTAAAAGACAGGTTAACTATGGCACCAATACTGACACTTCCAGAAGGCGCTGAGGGGTATGCTATTTATTGTGATGCTTCTGGCATTGATCTATATTGTGTATTAATGCAACATGGTAAGGTTATAGCATATGGATCAAGGAAACTAAAGAGAAATGAGACAAACTATCCAACACATGATCTAGAATTGGCTGCAGTTGTATTTGTACTAAATATGTGGTGACATTATTTGTATAGGGTTCATGTTGATATATTTACTAATCATTAGAGCCTTTCAATACCTATTTAAGCAAAGGGAGTTAAATTTGAGGCAGAGGAGGTGGCTTGAACAGCTGAAAGATTATAATGTTGATATTCTCTACCAGCCAGGTAAAGAAAATATTGTAGCAGATGCTCTTAGTCACTAATCTATGGTAAGTCTAGCATACTTTCCATCAACAAAGCATAAAATAGTCAGAGAGGTTCATAAGCTATCAAGCTTAGGTGTCCAGTTAATTGACCTTAAAGATGGAGGCATATTGATTCAGAGTACTGTAGAGTCATTGTTAATGACAATGATGAAGGAGAGATGATATGATGACCCGATATTAAAATAGTATAAAGAAGATATTTTCCAACACAAAGTCACCATATTTGAGCTTGTAGGTGATGACATTTTAAGGTGCCAGGGTAGGTTTTGTGGTCCTAATATGGACGGATTATGGGAAAAGATTTTAAATAAGGTGCACTATTTGTGATATTCATCCACCCGACTGCTACAAAAATATATCACAATTTGAAAGAAATTTATTGGAGGGACAGTATGAAGAGAAATATAGCCTATTATGTGTCACAGTACCCTAATTGTCAACAAGTAAAAGTAGAGCATCAGCAGCCTGGAGGCCTAACACAAACCATAAGAATCCCAATGTAGAAATGGGAGGCCATTAATATGGACTTTGTCACAGGTTTGCCTCATTCCTTTCATAAGCATGATTCTATTTGAGTGATCATTGATTAATTGACAAAATCATCTCATTTCTTACCTATTAAATCCACTTGTACTACATAGGATTATGATAAGTTATATGTGAAGGAAATTGATTGCCTACATGGGACTTCTATGTCCATTATATTTAAAAGAGTTGCCCAATTCACAGCTCACTTCTAGAAATCTTTCAAGAAAGGTCTGGGTACTCAGGTGAATCTTCGCACAACCTTTCATCTGCAGAAATATTGCCAAGCTGAGCACACTATTCAGATGCTCAAAGATATGTTGAGAGCATGTGTTCTAAATTTCAAAGGCAACTAAGATGCTCATATGCCCCTTATCAAATTTGTATATAATAATAGCTATCATTCTAGCATCCAAATGACACCATTTGAAGCCCCTATATAGGCAACATTGCTTGTCTCCTATTGGCTGGTTTTAGATGGGTGACACACAAGTGCTTGGGCAAGATTTGGTCCACCAGGCAATTGAGAATGTTAACTTGATTCGGGAGTGATTGAAGACTACTTAGAGCTGCCAAAAATCTTATTCAGATGTGAGGCGCAGAGTCTTAGAATTCCATATAGATGACTAGGTATTCATAAAAGTCACGCCTATGAAGGGTGTTATGAGATTTGAAAAGAACGGAAAGCTAAGCCTAAGATGTATTAGGCCTTAAATAATTGTACGAAGAGTGTAGCATGTGGCTTATGAGATGAAACTACCTCCAGAGTTAGCTACTGTACATCCCATATTCCATATGTCTATGTTACATAAATATATAGGAGACCCATGAGTTATTATCCCAGCAATAAATATACAGAACACAAAAAATTTGTTATATATGAAGAGGTTTCGGTGGCTATTCTTCATAGACAAATTAGAAAAATGAAAACAAAAAATGTAGCCTCTGTTAAAGTGCTATGGAGGAATCAAAATATTGAAGAAGCCACTTTGGAATCTGAGGACTCCATGAGGTTGAGATATCCATACTTATTTCAATAATAGAGAAGGTTTCTTATAATATACACCCTATTCATATGAATCATAGTTTAAGTCAAACCTATACATAATTAATTTTTACTTATATGTTATATATACATATTTAGGTTTATCACTCGTGCTTGCGGGTTCATAGCTTCTATATGTCGCACTACAAGTCAGAACATAGAGAGGAATATAAGGTAGATCAGATGCATAGTTATTTCCTTATGTAGCATAGCAAAATCTTACTTCCATTTTATATTACAACTTTCATGCAACCCTGTGAGGCTTGTATTCTTGTTAGTTGACAGATTTTGGATAGCCTTATTTACAAAGAAAACTTTGGCAAAATTTTAAAAAAATTCTAGAGTTAGTTCTATTCAGAGCTAAAGTCTGCATTCGAGGACTAATGGTCCAAAAGGGGGGGGGGGGTAATGTAATACCCCATACCTTTAAACATATGTATGACTAAGGTAGCAATAATGGATTTATTTAGAAATGTAAAAATGAGGGTGAATTTTAGCCAAAGTCTAAGTATTCAACTATGCTAAAGCGGAAAATATAGTTTGAGAGAAGGACACTTGAAAAGGCAATTGAAATTATGAATGAGAAAGTCACCTACTTTCTAAAGCTATGTATTTCACCTACTAGCGTAAACGTCCTACGTGTTTGAACTTTATATGTGGTTAAGATATTTATTTCACATCATATTTTCTTGAGATACTTGTATATGTAGCCTATATTAAATGAAAGGAATAAATAAAGTAAGACCCAAATTTAAAATATATAAGACCCAAAACATAAGAAGTTATCAAGTACGTGATAACCTACTTTGAAATTTCGGCCCAAAACAAGAACAAAATGGAAAAGTGAGATGGCTAAAGGGTCAAGGCCCCATACCCATATAAAATTATCCAATATATATCAATATATTCAGAAATATTTCCAGATCTTTTCACAATTAAAATAGCTCACAAAACCCACTCTCCCTTTGAAGCAAAGAAAAGAGAAAGAACCGCCGCTTTTCTCCATTCTAGAGCTCTTGCTCCTCCAAGATTTTCTAAAGATTAAAGGTAAGTTTTTAAATTTATTTTATCATAGTTTTAACATTGTTATGGTGGTGTACATCAACTCCACACATTTTGGAAGTTTGGGCAGCCTTTGGAGAAAGGAACTCCTTGGCAGCCCCTTTCAACATAGTAGTATTTTTTACCTATTGTCTTGTTATTTTAAGGTATGGTTGTGAAGAGAAAAGTTTGGAATTGAAGAGGGGTAGTATTGATACGAATTTAGAGAAAATACAGGTAAAGTAATGCTCCTGCATACCTTATTATATATGAGAAGAAAGAGATAATTCTAGATGTAATTGTTGTATAAACTCATGGCCCGACATAGTTATTAGCTGCTATATATATGTCCAATACGTATCTACCATGTATCTATAATAGGAGAAGGGAAGTATAAAGAATCATAAGTATAATGAGAGTCCGATGAGCAAGTCACTCGCCTAACAACCGATATATTGCTGATACATCTCAAATGTTTTGTGGGCTGTTTGTAATGATTGTACCACTTAATTTTGTGTAGATTATCTACTGGTAGGAAGGGTTACTTCCACTGAAGTTTGTCGAACCAGGAATCAAGGTATGTAAGGCTAAAATCTATTTTTTTCGCAAGGCACGACCCTACGTCACATGTTTCTTTAGAAGGGTCTATATAATTTATATTATTTATAGAGAATGATATTCAATTTTTATGTGTCCTATTCTTCATAGTAATCACCCCTGTATATCAGTTGTTCATTTTCTATACGTTCAGAGTATTAGAGATAATCATTATGAGTGAAAGTATTCACATAGTCATCAAAGCTATATATGCCTTCATTCTTATTCCATAGTGCTCATATAGTATATTTGTTATATGTCGCGTTAGATAGTTCTCTTGTCATAGCATATTCATTATCTAAACAATAATTACATGTTCATATGATTCATTTGAAATAGATGATTGCTTACTAATTTATTAACTTAATTAGAGATTACCATCAGTTACTCAGAGTTCATAAATTATCATTCAAAGCTTCCTATTTGTACAATTGATTTCATTTGTAATCAAGCATTCAGAGACCTTTATGGAATCAATTTTTAAGATATAAATTTAGCGATGGAGAGGAAAGGTCAGAGATATTATATTCACTTGAATCACGATGCGATACTATCTTATGCACATGGCTGAGACCACAAACACTCAAAGTTGAGCCTACATGTATACCAGCCTATTATGGCTATATACCCTCAGAGTAGCATGTACCTACTTGTGGGGTAACCCCAAGAGCTGAGCCTTTATGGCATACCTTCAGAGATCATAGACTACGAGACTTATCAATTAAATATAAGATTTAGAGATAACAGAGTTTATATGCCTCTAATATGATATAAAGCCCTCGAGGCTCTTCTAGTAATAGGCTATCATATTTTCATTTGAAAGTACATAATGTAATGACCCACTAGATTATTTTCTGGGTTTTCATCCTTTTCTTGCATTTTGAGATTTTCCACAGTGGCTATAGGTCATTTATGACTTATTAGGACTGACGGTTCGATTCCTCGGTAGTTCATTTGTATTTTAAGCCTATTTCCCTTTTTTGAAACTCTTAAAGCTAGAAGGGTTGACTTTAGTCAATATTCGGAGAAGATAACCTCAAATGGAAATTCAACCAATGATGTTAACTCTAGAACATTGACTTTGGGCTAGAGACACCTTTGGTTCGAGTCCCGAGGCTTCCGAACTCATTTTGGGCTATTAGGTTCCTTTTAGGTAAAACTTAGTTTTTGGGCATGGGTCCCACACTATAATATTTTAGGCCATAGGCCACACTAAATCTGGACAACACTTGTAAAGTATTGCCTAAAACATTTTTGGGTACGCTTTTAAAGCGTAGCCTTTTTTAGAGCATATGCAATACACGGTGATACGATTCATGGCAAACTTGAGGCTCGATATCTTGAAGCCTTTGAGACTTAAACACTATGAGAATCTTGAAGCGGCTTTCCATGATGCCTCTAAGGTCGAAATGGATTTGAAAGATGAGAAGACATGCAAGGCCAAGAATTTTTCAACTTCCTCATGGAGTAAAAACAATGATAAGTGGAAGACCCCAACTCCTCGAGAATCATCTAAAGGTAGTGGTCAAGACACTCAAGTCAAGGTTGATTACAAAGCCAAAGGGAATGACAAGCCGAAAGGAGGTAACTTTGAAAAACCCAACTTTCCTCGACCCTCTACCATCCAATGCTTTCGATGTCAAGGGAGGGGACATATTGCTAGTGAGTGTCCTAATAGAAGGACAATTGTTGCTTTTCGTGATGGGTATAAAACCGATGAGGAAGATGAGCATAATGAAAGAAGTGAGGGAGAGGGGGATAAAGGTGAAGGGGAGAGAGTAGCTTCGGGGGATGAGGAAGAAAGGTTGGATGAGAGGGTAAATTTCGCTTGCTTCATGGAAAGGGGGCAACCCCTACTTGATGATAATGAAGAGTTGAAGGTAAATACCAACCTTTCATGTGTTGTGAGGAGGATTATGGGAGCTCTTGCCAAAGAAGAACTTGACCAAAGGGAGAATCTATTTCATGCTAGGTGCAAGATCCAAGATAAGGTGTGTTCTTTGATTATTTGATAGTGGGAGTTGCACTAATGTGGTGAGTAGTTCTTTGGTGGAGCGTATGCAAATTCCAACAAGAAGGCATTCCAACCCATAAAAGCTACAATGGCTCAATGAGAGTGGAGAGATGAAGGTCCTCAAACAAGCAAGTATTTGATTTAGTGTGGGCAAGTACAATGAGGAGTTGATTTGTGATGTGGTACCCATGTTGGCTTGTCATGTATTATTGGGGAGGTCTTGGCAATTTGATAGAGATGTTGTGCACTATGGAAGGACCAACAAGTATGCTTTTGTGATTGATGGTAAGAAATATGTACTTGCACCTCTCACCCCATACCAAGTGAGTGAGGACTATCGGGCTATGAAGGAGCTTCGGGGGAGAATAAGCTAAGATTGAAGGTGAAAGTTCCACCATTGTTCCAAAAGAGGGAAGTGACTTGGCTAAAAATAAGAAGAACATGTGTATGATAGCCAAGCCAAACAATTGTCTAAAGGGTGTGGATAAGGAACGCTTTCTAGTGTGCCTTGTCAACACCAATCTTTTATTGCATGCTAACCAAGATACTAGCATTTTGCCTAGTATTGTTTCTTCTCTTTTGCAGGACTATGATGAACTATTTCCGGATGAGATGCCCGCGGGACTACCACCCTTGAGGGGAATTGAGCACCAAATTGACTTTGTGCCGGGGTCACAAATTCCCAACCGACCAGCCTATAGGTGTAATCCGGAAGAGACCAAGGAGCTACAAAGGCAAGTGGAAGAACTCCTTGAAAAGGGATTGATCAAAGAAAGCCTAAGCCCGTGTGCCGTACCGGTTATCCTTGTTCCCAAAAAGGATGGTACTTGGAGAATGTGCATTGATTGTAGAGCCGTGAACAAGATTACAATCAAGTATAGGCATCCAATTCCAAGACTTGATGACATGTTGGATGAGCTTTGTGGATCAAGTGTGTTCTCAAAGGTTGATCTTAGGAGTGGGTACCATCAGATTTGAATGAAACCGGGTGATGAATGGAAGACGGCTTTCAAAACAAAATTTGGGTTGTATGAATGGCTTGTGATGCCGTTTGGTTTGACTAATGCTCCAAGCACTTTCATGAGGTTGATGAATCATGTTCTAAAACCCTTCATCAACAAGTTTGTGGTTGTGTACTTTGATGACATACTTGTGTATAGCAAGACAATTGAAGAGCATGTAGGCCATTTGAAACAAGTGTTTGATGTTTTGCTATGAGAAAGGTTATTCGCGAATCTCAAGAAGTGTTCTTTTTGTGTTGAAAAGGTAGTATTCTTGGGCTTTGTGGTTAGTGCAAGTGGTATAGAGGTTGATGAAGAAAAGGTGGAGTCAATCAAGACTTGGCCGACCCCATCCAATGCAACCGAGATAAGAAGTTTTCATGGGTTGGCAAGCTTTTACTGGGGTTTTGTGAAGGGTTTTAGTTCAATTGCTTCCCCATTAACCGAATTGATCAAGAAGGATGTACCTTTTGTGGGGGGGGAAGACCAAGAGAAGTCCTTTCAAGCATTGAAGTCCATGTTGCGTTCCTCCCCATTACTCCAACTACCTAATTTTGATAAAGCTTTTGAGATAGAGTGTGATGCTTCGGGTGTTGGGATAGGTGCTGTCTTGATGCAAGAGGGAAAACCATTGGCTTACTTTAGTGAAAAACTAAAGGGAGCTACTCTTCGGTACTCAACTTATGACAAGGAATTATATGCACTTGTGAGGATATTGGATCATTGGCAACACTACTTGTGGCACAAAGAGTTCGTGATAAGGACCAATCATGAGTCCTTGAAACATCTTAAGGGGCAATCCAAGTTGAACAAGCGACATGCCAAATGGGTTGAATTCATTGAGACCTTTCCATATGTGATCAACTACAAGCAAGGCAAAGAGAATGTAGTAGCGGATGCTCTATCAAGGAGGTTTGTATTGGTCAACACCTTGGCTTCTAAAATGATGGGATTTGAAAGCTTGAAGAGATTCTATTCTATGGATCCCGATTTCAAAGAAACTTTTGATTGTCTTAGTCAAGGGAAGCGGGTTGATAGGTTCCAATTGGTTGATGGATTCTTGTTCAAGAATGGGCGAGTTTGTGTGCCCATGAGTTCATGGAGAGAGTTGTTTGTCAAGGAAGCTCATAGTGGTGGTCTGATGGGGCACTTTGGAGTACCCAAAACACTTGACATCCTTATGGAACAATTTTATTAGCCTAAGATGAAGCATGATGTGGAGAGGATTTGTGGACAATGTCTCGAATGCAAGCAAGCCAAATCCACGACTCGGCCTCAAGGTAAGTATACCACTCTTCCTACTCCTAGTGGTCCATGGATGGACATTTCTATGGATTTTGTGTTGGGACTTCCTAGGACTAAAAGAGGACATGATAGCATATTTATGGTAGTGGATAGGTTCTCTAAAATGACTCATTTCATTCCATGCCATAAATGTGATGATGCATCCCATGTAGCATTCTTGTTTGTCATTAATGTGCTTAAATTGCATGGAGTCCCTCAAACCATTGTTAGTGATAGGGATTCCAAATTTCTTAGTCATTTTTGGAAGAATCTATGGGGTACACTTGGTACCAAACTCATGTTTTCTACTTCTTGTCATCCTCAAACGGATGGACAAACCAAAGTAGTCAACCGGACTCTTGGAAGCATGCTTAGGTGTATGATTAGGGGCACCCCAACCACTTGGGAAGACCATTTACCCTTGATAGAATTTGCATATAACCGGTCTTTCCACTCTTCTATTGGAATGTCCCCATTTGAAGCATGTTATGGCTTTAAGCCTTTGTTTCCATTAACTATGACTCCTTTGTCTAGCCATGTTGTTTTGAGCCTAGATACTGAACAAAGAGCAAAGGAGATGATGAACATTCATTTCAAGGTAAAAGAGGCCATTAAAAAGAACAATTCAAAGGTGGCCAACCAAAAGAATCGTGGAAGAAAGGAAGTGATTTTCAACTCGGACGATTGGGTGTGGGTTCATTTCTGAAAGGAGAGGTTCCCAAAAGTTCGAAAAGGAAAGCTAAGCCCAAGAGAAGACGGACCCTTCAAAGTGCTCAAGCGGATAAATGACAATGCATACATGATTGACTTACCAAGTGAGTATAATGTTCATAATGTTTTCAATGTTAGTGATCTTTCCCCTTGTGTTGTAGGTGATCAATTGGATTCGAGGACGAATCATTTTCAAGAAGGGGAGGATGATACTAGATTGGAAAGCATGGATGGTACTATCTTGGATGGCACTTATCCTTCAAGGACTTTCACGCGTAGTCAAGCTAAAGAGCTCCAAGACCTTCAAGCAATGTTCATGAAAAGGGAAGCATTGGAGAATCTTGAAGAATCCCAAAGGAAAGCATACAATGTGTGGGTGGTCTATTAAAGTGAGGTGGAAGGAGGAATTCAAGAATTCCCAAAAGAAGGCAACCAAACAAGGCCCTTACTTCATTAAGGGCAAAACTGTAATAGCTAGTGTCTTCTTATTCCCTAGTATAAGTAGTAGCTTTTCTTCATTTTGGAAGACTAGTTTTTGCATATTGAAGATTGATACTCTAAACTTGTAGTTGCTAGTGTAAGGCTTAGTGTAATTCCCTTAAGGAATTAGTGAGTGATTAGGGTGACTCTTCTTGATTGTTAGTTTAACTTCTTTACTTAATTAATCGAAGGTCTCCCACTTGTGGATTTCATTTAGGTTTCCTTGATTAGTTGAGTTGAATTAGTTTCTAGTTGTTGGAATCAATTGGGAGGTGAGGGTTTTAGCCCCTTGTTGCCCATAATTTCAATTCGTAATTATTAATTCTCATATCTTTTCCTTCTTTCCTTCTTGTTTGTTGTATTCCCGTTATCAGGTGGGGATGGTGTTTACCAAATTTAAAAAGAAATGAAAGTCTCAGACTTGCTAATAGCTTCTTGTGAGTCACTTCTAGTGTTTCTGTAAACTTTCAATAGACTAAACTATCTTTTTGTGGATTTTATCATATAATGCTGGTTTCTTTATGCAAAGCTGGGAAAATAAATGACATTTTTCTGAAACTGATACTTTTATTTCTCGATAAGAACTCAAGTTTGCATGGAAGATAATGTCACATTAATTTTTCTATATATTGTTGCTTATATTACCTTGAAACCAACTTTTGAAACTACCCAGAATATATATACAAGAAATTAGAAATGACTAGACATATTTGATACATAAAAGGATTATCGTGTACTTTTTTGAGAGTTGAATATATACTAAATATTATGTCTATTACTCTATACTCGCTTACATTCATAAATTATGAACATTTTAAAACCCGCAACATGTATACATATACTGAGAAATCTTAAAATTGACTATCTAAGTGTTATGGCCAATTATATATGAGCTATTAAAATAACCAAAAATTTCTAACACCAATTTGAGTAAGCACAGCTCTATATAGAAGAATTCCTGTATGGTCTTGTAAATATAACATACTAGTACTATTAATTCTTTTCTTAACTTAATGCAGTTATTGACGATTGGGTTTGACCTCATCCTTTATAATCTTGGACACTTGAAGCAGGGGACTTTAGGTACATCAATTTGTGAATATATGAACCTTTAGATATAAAAGTCTTTATTCCTTTTGTTTACTTCTAAACCGTCCAAGTTGATATGCTTTTCTGTTGTGTGAGTGTAATTTTCTTCTTAATCTGTGATGAGAAGATGGCTTTTGTCCAAGTCACTTGGACACATATTCTTCTCATTTAATGTTGTAACCTTATCTTCATAGGTGTATATTTAGGTAGGGGAAGCAATGGGGGTGGTGAGTACTGATTATGTTAGCATGTGTAAAAGAAACTTATAAGTTATAAATGTTTATTCAGATAATAAGTACTATTGAGGGCTAATCTACTTTAACACTTTGTGACTTTTATTTTCTGCAGCTTGAGAAAAGTGCCACACTGTTTAGGCCAAAATTTATTATTGCTGGTGCGAGTGCCTATGCATGTCTTTATGACTATGATAGAATCTAGAAGGTTAACTATACTTTACCATAGTGCAATATTTACTTAGTTATCTATATTAACTTGATAAATTTTAGACAAGGCAGAACTTGTGCCTTTTTTCATACCTGGTAGGTTTGCAACAAACTAAAAGCTATTTTGTTAGCAGATATGGCACACATTAATGGATTGGTTGTAGCTGAAGTGATCCTATCACCATTCGATTATACAGATGTTGTCACTACCACAATAATTTGACCACTGAAATGGGACATCCTTCCTAGTCAGCATAGTCAAGGGTGCTGCTATGGAAGAAAATCCCTCAATGAACCTTCTGTAGTACCCAGCTAACCCAACAAAGCTAAGAACCTCGGTAGAAGTTGATAACGAAAAAATAACAAACAAGAAAGAAAGAAGGAAAAGATATGTGGATTAACAACTAAAAATTAAAATTATGGGCAACAAGGGACTTGATACCCTCACCTCCCAATTGATTTCAATAACTAAGAAATGAACCCTACTCAATCAACCAAGGAAACCAAATGAATTTCACAAATGGGTGACACTTTGATTAATTAAGCAATAGAAGTTAACTAACAATTAGGAGAGTTCACTCTAATCACTCACTAATTCCTTAAGGGAATTAAACTAATCACTAAGATATCAACTACAAATTTAAAGTATCAATATTCATCATCCAAAACTAGCTTTCAAAAATGAAGAACTACTACTTATACTAAGGAAATAAGAAGACATTGACTTTTTACAATATTGCCCTTAATGAGGCAAGGGCCTTGTTTGGTTGTCTTCTTTGTGGATTCTTGAATTTAAAGCCTAGCCACTTGCACAAATGACCTCTTTTCTTCATCCACATCACTCCCACGGACTCATAAGCTTCCCTTTGCAAGAACATCATATGTGTCATCTATACCATCCATGCTCGTGTCAACCATGCTATCCATGTTAGTATCATCCTCCCCTTCTTGAAAATGATTCATCCTCGAATCCAGACCTTAAAGACACATGAGATGGACAACAACCAAAATATTCTCAAAGCATGAGGGTTAGTACAAGGGTTAGCAACAATATCACCATGCCAAGGAGGCACAAATTTGAGATATAACCAAATATCCTTTTCTTCCAATAAAAGCAACTCATCATACAAGGTGCAAAGGTGTTGGTTATGATAAACATCAAGAGACAAAGCAAACACAAAGGTCTTTGTGGCATCAAGAATTCCAAAAGATGGTATCATATCTGACTTTGGAGCCATAAGACACAATTATTTCATTGTCTCACAAGTAGGCCACACAAAAAGTGGTGCAATCACCCATAAGGGTTCATTCGGGTCAAAAAAGTAAAAGACCCACATATTTTTACCTCCATACAAAATAAATCTCACACCACTACGGGTATCATCATAAGCAAAAAGGTAGTAGAGAAAGGTGTTAAGCTTACTATTCTTATATAGAGCATGCCAAAAGATAAGGACACCGACAGATAAGAAGAGATATTTTAAGCATAAAATAATTCTCTCTATAAGTTAACTTTCCAAAGAAAGAAAGTGCACCAACAAAGCCATGCTACTAGAATAGTCGAGGGATTTATTAGGAGTCAAATAACTCCATGCCAAATAATACTCCCAAGGAGTTGGGGTCCCTCCTATCATAGAACCAAACATGCTTCCAAGAGTTCCATTTGAAACATCAACTTGTCCAACCCTATGAAGGTGACAAGGAGCTTTCAATATCCATGGACTCTCCCAAAAATAAATAAATAACTTAGCATCCACTCGAGGGTTCTCAATTGCAAATACACACTTTAAGGAAAGAATGTTAACAAGATGGCATTCACAATTTGGAACATAAGAGAACGAGATTAAGCATTTCAAGTACAATTCATTATTATTCCTCAAACAAACTCCCATAAAGAATGGATAAACAAATGGAGTCATGCTTTTAAGAATCCATCCTAACACCTCAACTTGTCTAACCACATAAGTGTGACAAGGAGTAGAATACATAAATCGGGCATCACGAATGCACCATGGATTCTTTCCCAAACAATAACTATGGTTGGCATTCAAAACATGAAACTCACATAACTTAAGCATATCCAAAACCAACCATGAATACATTGGAGCTATATCATCACTCTCATTGTAGGGTATGAGGTCATACAATTTCCAAAACCTACCTACCATAGGAAAAATGTCATCATGAATCCAAGGATTTCTTAGAATAAGAAGGGAAGGGTACATACCTCGAAGACGGGCCTTTAAGTGTGCATTCTTGTGCACCACACTTGGTTTCCCAAAGCTTTCCCTCCAATGTATCATTTTGGACCCATATACTTGGTCCTTGTGTTTCTTCTTAAGAGTTGACTTTCTAGGTAGCTCTATTATTAGGCCTTTAACCCTTTGTTCATGAGGGACTTTATTCGGATCATCCTTTAGAAATATTTGTCCATGAACCTGCAAAAGATAAGGGATGGTACTAGGCAAAATGCTAGCACCATGGTTAGTAGGTAAAAGGGGATTGGTATTGGCAAGTCCCACAATTAAGTGATCCTTGTGCACCTCTTTTAAGTCACTTCTTGGCTCATTAATCTCATACAACTTTCCTTCTTGAGCTAATTCTTTCTTCTCCTTTTCAAGTTTCTCTCTCTTAAGTACTTTCTGAAGCTCCCTCATTATCTTGTAGTCCTCACTCACTTGATAGGGTGTTAAAGGTACAAGAATGTGCCTCCGTCCTCCAAATACAAATAAGTATTTGTTGGACTCCACTTGATATCGAACATCCCTACCGGCTAGCCAAGGTCTACCAAACAACATATGACCAGATTGAATGGGCAAAACATCACATAACACCTCATCTCGATACTTGCCAATGCTAAAATTCACGACCACTTGCTTGGTTACCTCTACTTCATAATTCTCAATGAGCCATTGAAGTGTGTATGGCTTGGGGTGTCTTTATGTAGGAAGCTTCATTCTATCAACCATAGTGCAACTCACCATATTAGTACTACTCCTACCATCAATGACCAAGGAACATACCCAATCCATCATCTTGAACCTTGCATGAAATAGGTTCACACTTTGATCAAGTTCCTCTTTAGAAAGATCCCCCATGATTCTCTTTAGATCACAAGAAGAGTTCAAATCCTTTTCCAATTGCTCATCAACAACATTTGAGGTTGTTTCATCATGCCTAACCTTAGGCTCATCACAGCCATTCCCAACCTCATACTCTATCATATTTTTAGCACAAGGTCCATCACATAAGATAACATTTGACCTCTTTTGTGGACAATTTCTAGCAATATGTCCTTCACCTTGACACTTATAACATCGAATGATAGAAGGAGAAGAAGATTGAGGTATATCATGATTACCTCCATAGGCTTGGTCTTCCCCTTTTGTGTTGTAGTTAGCTTGAATAGATTGACTACCATCTTGGAACATTGGAAGACTCGCCATGTTGTCATCCATTCCATGATTTGGAACACCTTGACCACTATATCGATCACTTTGGTCTTCACACCTTCCTCCTTCATTCCTATACCTATCTCCACTATCCCATTTTCCTTGACATCTCATGCCTTGGTTCATACCAAAGCCTTCGGCTCCTTCCTACCATTCATTCGGGCTAACCTCTTCACACATTTCATCATAAAGAGGATTTTGATAATAGATATCTTGGTAGGGTACTTGTGGGTAGTGTTGTTGGGTTGGAACATAAGGTACATGCAAGGATGCATGTGATATATTTTGTGGAGGTGCTTGGTTTCTATCTTGGTTTTCCACAAAAGGACTCCTTTGTGGTGGATGATATGGTTGTGTATTTGGATGTGGGGTAACTTGCCTATCATAGCTTGGGTTCATTCAGAATGTAGTTTGAGGGTAGGTTTGGTTCCAATTTGGTTGGGGGTAGTATAGGTTGGATTCTTGACCCGAGTTCCTTCTTGTTTCTTCACTTTCACTTGTCATAAGGAACCTCCTTTCAATCATACTATCCATCCTTTTCACCCTTTCCTCCATACCTCCAAACCTCCCATTTGTTTCAACCACCCTTTCATTCATATTGGTCACCCTCCTTGACACATTAAAATTCGTCCCCATGTTGTTCACCAAGCTCCTTCCTCCATAATTATAAGGAAAATGATTAGACATTGTACCTACAAAAACTCAACAAACAATATTAGTAGAAAAAAGCCTCACATCACTCGTATGTAAACTCTCAACTCATCTTCTATGGCGTCGTCTCAAAATTGGTGGTGAACTAGCTCCACTCAATCAACTCAAGGTCACCTATCCTTTGTGGAGGAGTGTATTCTTGTGACTCTTGAAAGAAGGACGACTTGAAAGACTCTAAACGGACTTGAATCAAGAAATTAATCAACGAAACAAGACACGAAAAGAAGGAGGAAGAAGCACGAAAGAATTCGGACTCAAGAATTAAGTAACAAAAAGTAGGAGAAACTACTTGTTGGTTAATTTGGAGAATCAAAGAGATGATTTGGTGTTTTAAAACTAATTAACAAGTAATTAAAGATGTTAATTAGGTGTTAAATAGTTGAGAAATCGAAGAAAAATGAGTGTAGAAGAAGAAGTTTGAAGTTTGGACACTTCGAAAAATTTTGGGGTCTTAAAGTTCCAACACTTAGAAAAATTTTGGAGTCCCAAAATTTGAAGCATTCTGTCCAAGTTTGCAAGTGTGCATTTCAGCCCCCAAAATGTTTTCTAAGGGGCAGATTTGGTCCTTCAGATTTTTTTTAAAAATTCCACTTGTGGACCCAACGAACATCTTTGACCACTTTGACTTGGAAATGTTGGATCCAATTTTTTTTGGCTTCTTCTTCTTCAAGATGTTCTTGATGAATATCAAAAACATCTAAAACACCAAGAACACACACTAAACACCAACACCTTCAAATCAAGTCGGAATTGGTTCAAACTTTAGGATTAGCTTCCCCTCGACTTAGGGAACAAACCCCAATAGTTTTTAAGCTTCAATTTCTCCCCAATCAAAAGACCCACTTTTCAAGTTTGCAAGTTTTCAAAGTCCTTCAATGGCAGCTTCACTTCTACAACTCCAAATTGAATATAATTTGAAATCTAAACTCAAAAAACACTTGGGAACAAGAATCTAGTGTCAAAAACAAGAAATCAAACAAGAAAAAATTTCAGTTTTTTTTTTTAGATTTTGAGGATATCAAATTCCCAACACTTAGATTTATGGAAACAAACCTAAACCGAGCTCTGATACCAAATAATAACGGAAAAATAACAAACAAGAAAGAAAGAAGGAAAAGATATGTGGATTAACAACTAGAAATTGAAATTATGGGCAACAAGGGACTTGATACCCTCACCTCCCAATTGATTTCAATAACCAAGAATTTAACCCTACTCAATCAACCAAGAAAACCAAATGAATTCCACAAATGGGTGACACTTTGATTAATTAAGCAAAAGAAGTTAACTAACAATTAGGAGAGTTCACCCTAATCACTCACTAATTCCTTAATGGAATTAAACTAATCACTAAGATATCAACTACAAATTTAGAGTATCAATATTCAACATCCAAACCTAGTCTTCAAAAATGAAGAAAAACTACTACTTATACTAAGGAAATAAGAAGACATTGACTTTTTACAATATTGCCCTTAATGAGGCAAGGGCCTTGTTTGGTTGTCTTCTTTGTGGATTCTTAAATTTAAAGCCTAGCCACTTGCACAAATGACCTCTTTTCTTCATCCACATCACACCCACGAACTCATAAGCTTCCCTTTGCATGAATATCGTATGTGTCATCTATACCATCCATGCTCGTGTCAACCATGCTATCCATGCTAGTATCAGGAGTAGTAGGTCTAGGCCAATCACGAACCGCTGAAATCTTACCTAGATCAAGTCTAATCCCATCCTTAGACACCACGTGCCCTAGGAATGCAACTGACTCAAGCCAAAACTAAGACTTTGAGAACTTGGCATAAAGCCGATGATCTCTCAAAGTCAGAAGTATAGTCCTCAAGTGCTTCTTATGCTCATCTCTACCCCTTGAGTATATGAGAATGTCATCAATGAAGACTATCACGAACATATCCAAGTACGGGCTAAGCACCCTATGCATCAATTCCATAAAGGTTGCGAGGGCATTAGTCAACCCAAAAGACATCACTAAGAACTTATAATGTACATAACGTGTCTTAAGGATGTACTCCACCCTAATCCTCAACTGGTGGTAGCCGAAACTCAAATCAATCTCGAAAACATGACAGAACCCTGAAGTTGATCAAACAAGTCATCAATCCTGGGTATCAAATACCTATTCTTCACTGTCACCTTATTTAGCTACCGATAATCAATACACATCCGCATCGACCCATCCTTCTTCTTCACGAAGAGAATATAGGAGCACCCCAAGATGACAAACTCGGTCTAATAAACCCCTTAGCTAACAAATCTTAGAGCTTCTCCTTAAGCTCTCTTAACTCAGCAGGAGCCATACGGTAGGGAGGAATAGAAATGGGTCTGGTGTCCGGATCTAACTCAATGGAGAAATCAACATCTCTCTCAGGTGGAAGGCCTGGTAGGTCGGTAGGAAACAAATATAGAATGTCTTTAACCATGAGAACAGACTCAGAAGATGAAGGGTCAGAACTAGCATCTCGAACATATGCTAGATAAGCTACACACCCACGAGAAATCAACTTCCTAGCTCAAAGACATGAGATGATCCCAGACGGTATGCGGCTGACAGAACCATGCCACACCATCGGGGAAACATCGGGCACGACTATGGTAACGGTCTTGGCATAAAAATCCAAAATCGCATAGTGAGGGGATAACCAGTCCATGCCCAGTATCACATCAAAATCTAACATATCAAGGATCATCAAATCACCCCAAGTATCCTAATCACCAATAGATATCAATTAAGATCTCACAACCCAATCTACTACTAAAGAATCTCGTACTGGGTCGAAATAGAAACAGGCACAGATAACAGCTCACTTGCCAACCCCAAACAAGGCAGAAAGTATGAAGATACATAAGAACATGTAGATCAAGGATCAAATAAAGCCATAGCAAACTGATGGAACACAGAAATCGTACCTGTAATCACACCATCTGAGGCCTCTGCCTTAGGTCTCCCAGGGATCGCATAAAACTGACAATAACCTCTACCTTCCCGACCATCATCCCTACTACCTGCTCTACCACGTGGGGCACCACCTGTACCTTGACCACTATCTCTTCGAGTCGGTGGCTGAACTGACTGAATCGGCTGAGCTGGCAGAGCAGCTAGCTGAACTGCACCCTGCTGGGGGCAACATCTAGAAAAATGACCAATAATACCATAGGTGAAACAAGCCCCTGATGACCTACTCGGTCGGGATGAACCAGTAGAACTCATATGGCCACTACAGCCTGATGCCCCAGAAGCTGCACCCCTCAAAAATTGACCGTTATAGCCCTGATGGCTACTCTGACCCTGCTCAAATTGAGTACTACCAGAAGTCTGAAGTGAAGCCTGAACCGGTCGACTAGACTGACCATGGTGCTGATGTGGCTGATAACCCTGGCCCTACTGGCCTGAACCTCTACCACCATATCTGGAATCACTATAGCCACCTTGATATCGAGGCCTCTTATCTCACGCCCTAGTGTCATGATGACACAAATCCTCTACAGTACGGGCATAGTCCGCAATAGCCTAGAATGATCGACCACTAGCAACCAATATATCTGCAGGCTCTCTAAACTCTCTCTGTAGCCCCCAAACAAATCTACGGACTCTGTCAGACTCAGTAGGCATAATCATGGCCCCAAATGGAGCAAGCTGATGGAAACGGGTCTCGTACTCTAAGACGATCATAGTATCCTGAGCAAGTCTAGTGAACTCCTATCTCCGGCACTCTCAGTCTCTCTAGGTTAAGAACTTAGCCATAAAGGCCTCATAAAACACAGACCAAGCCATAGGAGGTGACGATGATGGTTTGTAAGCAACCTAGGCCCTCCACCAAAACTTTGGAGGCCCTTCAACTGATATGTAGTATAGCCTACCCCATGAGTCTCCAATAACCCCAAATCATGCAACATCTCCTCACAGGTAGTAATAAAATCATGTGGCTCCTGTCCAGAAGTGCTAGCAAATCGCGGAGGTGCCAATCTAAAAAATCTACCCAATGCCTTTTGCTGCGTCTCTGTCATAACCGGGCAGGGAGCAAGAGGCTTTGCAACTGAGGAGACTGGAATAACTTCGGCATAGGGAGCCACAGTGGCAGGCTGCATTCCTGAACTAGGTTCACCCAGGGCTTCCTCCTCAGTGGATTTCTTGCTACCTCAGAAGGTCTCTCCCCAATCATACCCAAAAGTTGAACAAGTAAACCCCGAATATCCAAAGATTGTGCTACGGCTGAAGCTGGCACAAAAACTGGTGCTGGAACTAGTGGCGGCTGGGCTGTCCTCGAGTCCACACGCTATGGCTCAGGAACAAACTCTGGCTCATAGCCAAGCTTGGGCTCTATCTAAACTCTAGTAGCTCTAGCTGGTGCTGCTGCTCTGGGATGACCTCTAGCCCTACCCTTGCAACCACCCCGACCCCTAGCTAGAGTCGGAGGCACAGGGGTTGGAGGCTCTCTTCCACCAGAAGTCGAAGATCTCATACAAACCAGCTGTGGAAGAGTGAACCAGAACAAGTGAGATTTCCAAAAACTTTCAAGGATACTACGCACGAGATAGAAGCAAGAAAAGTCCATTTGTCCTAAGATATCACTATAGCCTCCCAAAGATTGAGTACGGACCTTTCCGCCCTAATCCGCAGGACTCTACTAGACATTGACTCATATACCAATGACAACCGATGAACCTAGGGATCTGTTACCAAGCTATCATGACCAGATTTCTCAGTCATGATGGCACCTACAACCCCCTAGTAGGAAAACCAATCCTCGTAGCCCAGAACAGTCAGTAATGGGCTACTATCTAATAATTTAAGCGAAAGAATAATTTAATAAGTGGAAGCAAGGGAACAAGATGAAGAAAATAGATAACATGAATATATACATACATATGCGAAAGCTAAACCAAATCCAAAACCCGGTGTCATAGTATAGAGCTGGATCTACATATAAGGAGTATGAAAGGATCCAAAATAATATATACACAAATGTCTTCGAGTAGTAATAGAGTACATAAAGCAAAAGATAAACTAAAGGCTAGCTCCGATCACCAAGAGATCACCCTCAGTCCGGGATGGTCCAAATTCTCCTAGCATGAGTCCCCCATGAGCTAGCGGTTATGGCTCACACTTGGATCTACACCAAGATGCAGAGTGTAGTATGAGCACCAAATGCAAGCATAAGGTCCCAGTAGGTATCATAGGCCGACTGGGCACATATAAGATAAAAGCATAGTAACATACAAAATAGAAACAAGTAGTCACAGAAATCTACAAAATGGCACATAGGAACTAGCCTAACGGGAAGACAACAGAAATGACATGCAAGGCTAGCAAGTAGAATATATACACAACAGGCACAAGTGAAAGTAGGAACGATGCACCTGGGGTCTTTGCAATAAGAATATAAATACATAATGAGTTTCAGCAGTGGATGGTATACCAGTAACCTCAAGTACAAGGGAAGGGAGGAGAGGAATAGGGATAGGCAAGCTCAGAAAACAAGAATTAATAACCAAACTAATCATACCAATCTCACGTCAAAACTAACAACCTCGCAGTATCCAATCTCATAAATACAACCCTAAAAGGGGAGAATACCGTGATAAAGTAACAAGAGTTTGCCTATAGTCCCCTGGCCGCCCATATAACTAAGGAATGTAAACAAGTGAAAACAAACCCTCCGGCCACCCATACAACCAGAGCATACACTCAACAAATAGCAAACAAGGGTGTTGCCCTAAACAATGAATGACATAATGCATGGTAACCTCTAGGTGGAATAGAAACATTGTGTGTACCTCCTCCAGTGCCGAATGGGTCTAGCGGGTAGGTTCCATGGAAGGACACTGCCCGTATACCTCTACTCTACCATATATCCTTCCTCTGACAAATGCATCCCAAAGCCCCATGTCCAAAATGGCAAGGTCCATGGAGGTCCCAAACCCTATACTAAAACTCAGTATCAAAAAATATCATCTAGAGTAAGTCCGGATTCAAGTTGAAGACTCAAATCTCGAGTATGCATGGCCAGACTCTGTCTAGGTCTAAAATAGTGAAAAATGTCTCAAAAACCCCACCAAAGGTGCCCGGGCATAATTGGGTCTAAAACAGTGGTAAAACATCTCTGGTGCTCAGTCCAACCAAGACTAACGCCATCTCAAATCAGTAAGAAAACTCAACTAGCACTCCGGCCCTGCTGAGTGATACAATCATGGTTAGCTTGGAGCCTATTAGGAGGGGCTTTTATATATGGATGATAGCTTGGAGCCCGGAGAAAGCCATGGAGCAACAAATGTACAAGGCCATGGGCGATCAAGATGTCATTTGGGCAATCAAGAAGGGCCCTTATGGGTTATTTCTAAAATAGTCACTTTTGAGCTATTTTTGTAATAGGCTATTTGTGTAAAGGCAATAACTATAAATAGTTGCCTTAGCCATTTTCATACGGAGATTTTTGGATGATTGAATTGTCTTGAATAGACTTGATATTTTAGGTTAGGATATTGATTGGGTTCAATTCCAATTATTAGTTTAGAATGAGTGATTAGGGTGGATTCCCGAATAGCTTGTGTTATCTTCTTTGCTTAATTGATCATCGAGTTATCATCTTGTGGATTCAATTTGGTTTCTCATGCATTTGATTGAGTTCTCTTCTTCCTTGGTTGATTGTTGATTCAATTAGCCTTTCTTTCTTCTATTCTCATCTCAATTTCTTCTAATTCTCATCTTAATTTCTCCACTATCTTTATTTTGTGTTGTTGAATTTCATGTTTTTGGTATCGATTTTAGTCACTCGATTGAGATCATTATCACCGAGTCTAGCATTAATGGTAAAACTTGTGATAGAAAACATAATTTAACTCTCTTTTAGCCCAAGAAGATCCACATATCAATTCCAAATCATTTCCAAGTCATTTCTATCGAAAACAGGCCCCCAAGGCCATGTAAAGTTTAGAAAATCAGTACCAGTAGGCCTGAAGCCAAAACCATAGTAAGATGTAGTAGGCAATTTTCAAAATATGCATGGAAATGATATGATCAACACAAAAAGCCGCCCAGTAGGTCACAAACAACCTATCGGCTCTGCACAGGCTCTAATTGCTCTACAACACATATAGCCAGCATAATATCACGATAATGATTCTCAGGACTCATGGGAACCCCCGAATAACCCACTATCTATAGTACAGAGTCAAACAGGATCTGACAGGACCATGAGGGTAATAATATTAACTACAAAGAGTACTACATACAACAGAAGAAGAAACGAGACACATCATGGAAGAGCGGTCAAGGTCTGTAGTGCCAAGCTAATAACCCAATCCAAGGATGTCAGTTAGTACAATTTTATCCAATATATGCTAAGTCTAGGGATTTTAGACCATAACCTAACTATCGTCCAATGACAAGCTGCTGGGACAATGATATCCAAGCCAAAATCACTCCGAGAAACCCTAAATGATGATCAAACTATCATAAATATAAATAATACATTAAAATGAGTCTAACGATACCTATAATTCTATAATTATAGCCGGGTCAAAATTTGAGTAATTGGTGGGCCCATGGGCCCGCAACCAGAAACTAAAAATAAAAACTCACAATATGATCACCAAGACCATGGGAGTACATGCCTGGAAAAACAAGGAATTTGGGAAATAAATTTGAGCTAAAACAGCCCCTAAAGTTAAGAAACTAACCAAGGGAATTTAAGAATGAAGAACCCAAAATTGGCAAGAATCACTTACCACAAGGAGAGGATTTTGCCAAGTATGAGGAAATGAAGGAGTACGCTAAGCATGCACTTCACCCGGTAACAAATTCTGCAACAAATTTCCGAGCTCCAAGAATTCACAACAATGGAGTTTTGACTAACCGAGCGAAAGAAAAGAGTTTTGGGGAAAGAGACTTACCAACTACGATGGGGGAACAATCAAGGTCAAGAAAATGAACCCCAACACCAAGAATGGAAGCAAAGCACTGCTTTGATGAGTTTTTAGCTCACACTAATGGAGAATTCATTTTTCGAGTAAAAAAGACAAAGTGGAAAAACTTATATACGGCTCAGGGGTCCTTCATCGCAATCGCGAAGGGACCTCTCGGGTTTCAAGGACGTGGGCTAGACCATCGTGATCATAAAGGCTAGCCATGTTGATACTAGATTGGAAAGCATGGATGGTACTATCTTAGATGACACTTATCCTTCAAGGCCTTTCACACGTAGTCAAGCTAAAGAGCTCCAAGACCTTCAAGCAATGTTCATGAAAAGGGAAGCATTGGAGAAGCTTGAAGAATCCCAAAGGAAAGCATACAATGTGTGGGTGGTCTATTAAAGTGAGGTGGAAGGAGGAATTCAAGAATTCCCAAAAGAAGGCAACCAAACAAGGCCCTTACTTCATTAAGGGCAAAACTGTAATAGCTAGTGTCTTCTTATTCCCTAGTATAAGTAGTAGCTTTTCTTCATTTTGGAAGACTAGTTTTTGCATATTGAAGATTGATACTCTAAACTTGTAGTTGCTAGTGTAAGGCTTAGTGTAATTCCCTTAAGGAATTAGTGAGTGATTAGGGTGACTCTCTTGATTGTTAGTTTAACTTCTTTACTCAATTAATCGAAGGTCTCCCACTTGTGGATTTCATTTAGGTTTCCTTGATTAGTTTAGTTGAATTAGTATCTAGTTGTTGGAATCAATTGGGAGGTGAGGGTTTTAGCCCCTTGTTGCCCATAATTTCAATTCCTAGTTATTAATTCTCATATCTTTTCCTTTGTTTCTTCTTGTTTGTTGTATTCCCGTTATCATTTGCTATCAGAGCTTGGTTTAGATTTGTTCCCACAAATCTAACTCTTGGAAATTTGATATCTTCAAAATCCAAAAAAAAAAAAACGAAAATTTTCTTGTTTGATTTCTTGTTTTTGACACTAGATCCTTGTTCCCTAGTGTTTTTTGAGTCTAAATTTTAAATTTCGTGCGATTTGGAGTTGTAGAAGTGGAGTTGCCATTAAAGTGTTTTGAGCTTTTAAAGCTTTACAAACTTTGAAAGTGGGTCTATTGATTAAGGAGGAATTGGAGCTTAAAAATCATTGGGGTTTGTTCCCTACGTTAAGGGGAAGCTAATCCTAAAATTTGAGCCAATTCTGAGCTCATTTGAAGGTATTGGTGTTTAGTGTGTGTTCTTGGTGTTCTAGGTGTTTTTGATATTCATCAAGAACATCTTGAAGAAGAAGAAGTCAAAAGGTACGTTTGATCCAACTTTTCCAAGTCAAAGTGGTCAAAAATATTTGTTGGGTCCACAAGTGGAATTTAAAAAAAAAAAAAAAAATTCCACGCCCAATCTCACCCAGGCGCTTGAGACCAACTTCAGAGGGCTTTTTCTGCAGGTTTTCATACTTAGTTTTTTTTAGGGGTCTCAAATTTTGGGACCCCAAAATTTTTCTAAGTGTTGGAACTTTTAAGACCCCAATTTTTTTCTAAGTGTTGGAACTTCAAACTTCTTCTTCTACACTCATTTTTCTTAGATTTCTCAACTATTTAACAACTAATTAACATCTTTAATTACTTGTTAACTAGTTTTTAAACATCAAATCATCTCTTTGATTCTCCAAATTAAGCAACAACAAGTAGTTTCTCCTACTTTTGTTACCTAATTCTTGAGTCCGAATTCTTTCGTGCTTCTTCCTTCTTCTTTTCTTGTCTTGTTTTCGTTGATTAATTTCTTGATTCAAGTCCGTTAGAGTCTTTCAAGTCGTCCTTCTTTCACGAGTCATAAGAATCCACTCCTCCACAAAGGATAGGTGACCTTGAGTTGATTGAGTGGAGCTAGTTCACTACCAATTTTTAGACGACGCCACAGGAGGTGAGTTGAGAGTTACATACGAGGGACGTGAGCCTTTTTACTACTAACCTTGCTTGTTGAGTTTTGTAGGTGCCATGTCCCACCACGGTGCAAGTCCAGTTGGGGAGAGCTCGGAGAACCTCATGGAGGTTCTTGCACACCTCTCCAAACAAATGGCAGAAATGAATGGGAAGTTAGGAGGTATGGAGGAAAGGTTGGTACGGGTGGAAAATGAGAATAGAGGGAAGACACTCCAAGTCGAAAATGAGGAGGCAAGACGAGCATCGGTGCAATCCACCACCATTACTCCGGGGCAAGCTCACCAACTATGTTACCCTCCACAAAATCGAACCCGAAACTTCCAACAACCCACCTTCCAAACAAACAACCCTCCAAACTACCCAAGGAAACCAACACCACATCCACATCCACATCCACAACCCTATCGCCCTCCACAAGAGAACCGTCCTTTTGTGGCAAACCAAGTTTTATACCAAACTCCACTCCGAAATCCATCAAATGCATCCTTACATGATTCCTACATATCACCTCCATGAAACACCACACAAACACCCTACCCAAACCACCAATTTCAAAATCCTCTCTATGACGACATGAATGAAGTTCACAATAATGATGAGTTTTGGGAGCATGGGGGTAGAGATGACTATGAAGGGCCAAGGGAAGGGGTCCAGCCTCGGGACTTAGGGTGGGACCAAGGAATAGGAGGTCAACGCTATGGGAATAGAGGAGATAGGATGGGGAATAGAGGAGCTAGGTATGGAGAACGGAATGATCAAGATAGGGGATTGAACACGATCAAGGTTACACTTCCAAAGTTCAAGGGAAGTAGTGACCCGGATGAATTTCTTGAATGGAAACTACAAAGTGAACGGATTTTCCTTACTAATAACATCTCGGAATCATTGAAGGCGAAGTATGCCCTCACTCAATTCGAGGGATATGCTTCCACATGGTGGGAATCCAAGAGGAGGGAACGAGAGAGTCGTCATCTCTATGAGTTGCCCACTTGGCAAGAGTTGGTTGGTCTAATGGAGTATAGGTATTTGACTCCGAATTACTACCAAGAAGCTCTCAAGAAGGTGTACATGCTTAGGCAAGGTACCAAGAGTGTTGAAGAATACTATGATGAATTTGAGAACTTGAGAATGAAGTCCAAGCTTGAGGAGCATATGCAATATATGGTGATATGATTCATGGCGAACTTGAGGCCCGATATCTTGAAGCCTTTGAGACTTAAACACTATGAGAATCTTGAAGCGGCTTTCCATGATGCCTCTAAGGTTGAAATGGATTTGAAAGATGAGAAGACATACAAGGCCAAGAATTTTTCAACTTCCTCATGGAGTAAAAACAATGATAAGTGGAAGACCCCAACTCCTCGAGAATCATCTAAGGGTAGTGGTCAAGACACTCATGTCAAGGTTGATTACAAAGCCAAAGGGAATGACAAGCAGAAAGGAGGTAACTTTGAAAAACCCAACTTTTCTCGACCCTCTACCATCCAATGCTTTCGATGTCAAGGGAGGGGACATATTGCTAGTGAGTGTCCTAATAGAAGGACAATTGTTGTCACGCCTCAAATTACATTTAGACGGACAGGCACTCGATGCCCTAAAGGCCCGAGAGAACCAGCTTATAACCTGTAATTCATCATGCATATAACTATGACAATTAAGAAGCTTTGACTATAGATAAGCTGCCTGAATAACAAGACCAACATAGATAGGCCCAAAACTTATGTACACGATCTGGCCATTGAGGCCACAACTGTTAAGAGCAAAGACATAACTAAGTTTTACTTTTACATTGGTCTACAAAGCCTCTACAAGATAGACAAACTTAGTTTTTAGGTCGGGACAGGGCCCCGCCTTACCCTTAACTATACAATACCCAAAATATATACCAAAGACTCGGTAAAGCCCCAAATCAACCTGGAGCTCACCAACAGCAGCTGAGTGTCCTGTGCTCCTACTGGGGAGGTCTACTAGCAAGAGTACATGTGCCTGCGGCATGAAATGCAGCGTCCCCATGAGGGACGTCAGTACGAGAGAATGTACTGACTATGTAAGGCATAAAGTAAACCATATGTAAACAAGAGCTCAAATAGAATAAGGTATCAGTGCATAAACATGTAAATAAGAACAGAAGATCACATTCGCTTACACTTGCGAAATCATGTATATTACGTTCTTTGGTTACTCTTCTTTGCTTTATGATCATTGTAAGGCATGTAATACACGTGACCAACTGATCAGTGGTAGAAGAGGAGTCCCATGCTAGGCCATTTAACCCCTGGGATGCTGCCCTCATAAATATACAAATTGGGATCGACCCATGCTAGGCTTTCGCCCCTAGGCTGCCACCCATAAGTACACAAATAGGGATCGACCCATGCTAGGCTTTCACCCCTGGGCTGCCACCCACACATATACAGATTACTTCATTTAGTTTCTCTAATCTTTGAGATTGTTACTTTGGTGGTTGTAACCTTTATTGAGCTCAAAACTATGGACCAGTAGTAGAAGACATGTGGACATGCACTTAAGGCAGTAACAATGATAGAAGGAACAAACGTAACATCAACGTACTGTTTAGGAGCTTATATGATACAATGAACCTCATTTGGCTTAGAGAATAACTCACAAAGCTTGCTGTTGAAAGTACCTTTACTAGGAAACTCACTTCGCTGGTAACAACACAAATATAAGAGTTCATGCCAAGGAATATGAAACTGAGAAACCTTACATACCTTGTTGTGTAACTCGGATATTACAACGAATTAAGCTTCCCTCTTTCAGATTATTTATCTACAATGAAATACGTGGCAAAACCAGTATTAGTAGCTAGTTAACTAATTTGGGCTACTTGATCCCACTAAATCAGTAACTAGGCAGTAAGCTCGTAATTGATCAAACCAAGAGTGTTCCTTTCTCCTCTTCGCTTCTAAACATATCTACATACTGTACGACCTTCTCATAAGGTCCCTTGAAACTCTTCCGACTTCATAACATATACCAAATAACATACAAAGGTGTGCAGGCAGCAAGTTAACATAACACCCAATTAAGTGGTGTATTACCACACCCTCCTTCCATACTTCAATACAATTTCACACACCCTTTTACAAGTTCAACCAAGCTGTCCTAAATATATACACATAAACCCGCTCCTAAAACAATCCCAAACATCCTTAAACATAATAAGAAAGTATTTTAACTCAAGGATTCCAATCACTACCCCATGGTTCTTGACACAAACACATACAGAATTCTCCATCAAACTTGCATATAAAAAGGGGTAAAAATGGGCAGTAACTTTACCTTAAATTCTGAAAATCTGTCCTTCTAACTTGTACTTCTTCAAGAGCTTGAACTCCCCTTCAACTTAGCTTGAAAAGAGGGGGAATACTTAAGAACCCTAATGGTATTTTATGGCTGCTATGTGAAGCTAAGAGAGAGAGAAAGAAAGAACTTCTAAAATCTATTTTTTTCAAGTTAAAATGAGTGAAATGAGCTGGTCTTAACCCCTTTAAAGGGGGGCTGCTTTGGCCGACTTTCCTTGCTCATTTTGAGCCACAAAATGTCAAGAAGGTGATACACCTACTTGGCCTTTTTACATGGGCTTTGTTGGACTTAACCTTATTGGGCCTTGGCTGCCAATTCTTTCCCTTTCTTTCACTTCTTTGGGCCATAATTTATTCAAGTGGGTGATGGGTGTACTTGGCCCTCTAAGCTAGTCAAAATAGTCTTAGTAGGTGATGCACCTACCTAGTTCTTTAGGCTGGTCAATAAGTCAAAGTAGGTGATGCACCTATTTGTCACCTACTAGCTTAGTTAAGTCAAGCAAGCAGCTCTCTTATTTTATTCTATTTTCTAATTTCTAATCCCTTTTGCTTTAACTTAACACTTCACCCTAAATATTTACTCAAATACAACCTTACCATCTCGAGTTTAAATACTTTTATCGAGGTTAACTTGGCCGTTTACGTGCTGAACTGAATGGGGCATTACAGCACCTCCCAATACACATTAAACTATCACTGCTCATATAATAAACTCGGTCCCTCACCTATATGACAAGGCTATATCAAGTGATATATGAATAGGAATAGTAAATGCGGAATACGGGATGTTACATCCTCCCCTTCTTAGGAACATTCGTCCTCGAATGATATTAAAGTTAACCAGCCCAAACAAGCTCAAGCCTAAGTTAAGTACCACTATTAGACAGATAATATATATAGACTTATACTTACTCGTTAATGCCTCAACTCGACACTTCCACCTTTCTCATCGGACTGAAATAGACGAGGATACTTGGATTTCATCGCTTCTTCCGCTTCCCATGTAACTTCTTCTACTTGTTGGTTTCTCCACAGTACTTTTACGGAAGCTACTTCCTTATTTCTTAGCCTCTTAACTTGGCGATCCAGAATAGCAATGGGTACTTCTTCATAAGTGAGATCTCCCATAACTTGTACATCTTCAATAGGAGTAATACGAGATGGGTCACCTATACACTTTCGAAGCATTGAGACATGAAATACTAGCTCTAACTCATATGCGACTTGGCCAACTCTTCGAATAATATTATATGGCCCTATATAGCGTGGACTTAACTTTCCCTTTTTACCAAATCTCGTCACCCCTTTCATTGGTGACACCTTCAAAAATACCCAATCTCCTATAGCAAACTCCAGCCCTCTTCTTCTAATATCTGCATATGATTTGTATCGACTTTGAGCCGTTGCCAGCCGCTGTTGTATCACCTTAACTTTTTCCATAGCTTGATTAACAAGATCTGGCCCAAATAAGGTAGTTTCACCCACTTCAAACCATCCGATTGGTGATCTACACTTCCTCCCATATAAAGCTTCATAAGGTGCCATTTTGATACTTGAATGGTAGCTATTGTTGTAAGAAAACAAAATAAGTGGTAAATGGTCATCCCAGCTACCTTTAAAGTCCAATACACAAGCTCGTAACATATCCTCAAGTGTTTGGATTGTACGTTCTGCCTGACCATCCGTTTGAGGGTGAAAGGCCGTACTTAAATTCACTTGTGTTCCCAAACTCTTCTGAAATGATTTCCAAAAATTCGCGGTGAATTGAGATCCCCTATCAGATATAATAGAGATTGGGATTCCATGTAGCCGAACTATCTCTTTAATATACAACCTTGCATACTCTTCAACTGTATAAGTAGCCTTAACCGGCAAGAAGTGGGCTGATTTGGTGAGTCTATCAACTATCACCCATATGGAGTCAAACTTCCGAAATGAGCGAGGCAGACCAGTGACAAATCCATGTTGATCATGTCCCACTTCCAAATTGGAAGGTCTATATGTTGCATATAACCTCCAGGCTTTTGGTGCTCTACTTTAACTTGTTGACAATTTGGACATTTAGAAACAAATTCTGCAATGTTCTTCTTCATGTCACTCCACCAATACACTCCTTTCAAGTCATGATACATTTTAGTTGAGCCCGGATGGATAGCATATCTTGAATGATGTGCTTCTGTCATAATTCTCTCCCTTAGTCCATCTATATTAGGCACACACAATCTGTTTTGGCACTGGAGTACTTTGTTTTGCGTAAGCTCAAATGCCCTTGTCACCCCTTTTTGTACATTCTCCTTAAGCTGTAATAAAATAGGATCCTTATATTGCTTCTCTTACTTCGACTACTAATGAGGATTCTGCTGCATTTTGCACAATAATCCTTTCATCTTGAGATTCAAGAAGGCGAACCCCCAAGCTAGCTAGTTGGTATAGATCCTTAGCTATTCTTTGTCTTTCCATGGACTGCCCATAGGTGTTTGCCAATTTCCTACGACTTAAAGCATCAGCCACCACATTTGCTTTCCCCGGATGATACAAGATATCAACATCATAATCTTTTAATAACTCAAGCCATCTTCGCTGCCTCAGATTCAGATCCTTCTGCTTAAAGATATATTGCAAGCTCTTATGGTCCGTATATATGTCAACATGAACCCCATACAAGTAGTGGCGCCATATCTTTAAAGCAAATACAACCGCTGCTAGCTCTAGATCATGGGTTGGATAACTTTTCTCATGTGGCCGCAACTGTCTTGAGGCATAAGCTATTACTTTACCATGCTGCATCAATACGCATCCTAAGCCCACTCCCGACGCATCACAATACACTGCATACCCTTCTATGCCTTCTGGAAGTACCAATATAGGTGTAGAAGTCAACTTTTTTTTCAGCTCTTGGAAGCTTCTTTCGCATGCATCGCTCCATTGGAACTTGGCTGCCTTGTGTGTTAGCTTTGTTAAGGGTGCAGAAATAGAGGAAAATCCCTCAACAAACCTTCTATAATAACCTGCCAACCCAAGGAAACTACGAACCTCCGTAGGTGTTGTAGGTCCTGGCCAGTTCTTCACTGCTTCTATCTTTTTAGTATCAACCCTTATTCCTTCATCAGAGACAATATGACCCAAGAATGCCATAGATTTTAACCAAAACTCACATTTAGAAAACTTTGCATATAGCTTACGATCACGAAGAACCTGTAACACCTGCCATAAGTGATTAGCATGGTCCTCCTTTGATCTTGAATAGACCAAGATATCATCTATGAATACAATCACAAACACGTCCAAGAATGGCTTGAACACCCTATTCATCAGATCCATAAAAGCTGCTGGTGCATTTGTTAGCCCAAATGACAAAACTAAAAATTCAAAATGACCATACCGTGTTCGGAAAGCTGTCTTGGGTATATCTTTCTCTTTGACTTTTACTTGATGATAACCCGACCTCAAATCAATTTTTGAGAAACACTTAGCACCCTGTAACTGGTCAAACAAATCATCAATCCTAGGAAGGGGATATTTGTTCTTAATTGTCAACTTATTCAACTGCCGATAGTCAATACACATTCTCAATGAGCCATCTTTCTTACGTACAAATAAGACCGGTGCTCCCCAAGGGGATATACTAGGCTTTATGAATCCCTTTTCTAACAAATCTTTTAATTGCTCCTTCAATTCTCGTAATTCTGCCGGGGCCATCCTATATGGAGGGATGGAGATGGGTTGAGTACCTGGAATCACATCAATACCAAACTCTATCTCTCGTTCTGGAGGCAAACCTGGAAGCTCTTCGGGAAATACATCAGAAAATTCATTTACCACTGGAATAGACTGAAGATCTAGTGGCTCCGCATCTATATCTCTCACTCTCACTAGATGACATATGTACCCTTTGGACATCATCTTCTTTGCTTTAAGATAAGAAATAAACTTACCTCTTGGTGTCCCAACATTACCTTTTCATTCAAGGACTGCCTCTTTTGGAAAATGGAAACTCACCCTCTTAGCTCGGCAATCTACCATGGCATAACATGAAGCCAACCAATCCATACCCATTATAACGTCAAAATCTATCATATCTAGCTCAACAAGGTCAGCCAATGTGTTACGGTCACAAACAGTTACTATGCAATTACGATAGACTTTTCTAGCTATAATAGACTCGCTAGTTGGCGTAAATACTTCAAATGGTTTAACCAATAATTCTTGCGTTCCTTCAAACTTTCCAGCAATCAATGGAGTTACATATGATAATGTAGAGCCTGGATCAATTAATGCATATACATTATATGAAAAGATGGACAATGTACCTGTAACCACATCAGGTGAAGCCTCCAAATTCTGTCATTTCGCTAGAGCATATGTACGATTTTGAACTCCACTAGAACTAGCAGTTCCTCTACCACCTCTACCACGACCTGCAGGCACTTGTGGCCCCCTACCTAAATAAGGCACCGATGATGATGATGCAGCAACCGATCCAGTAGGTTGTGCCATGCTACCCATGCCCCTTTGAGGGCAATTTCTCATCATGTGTCCCGGTGTACCACACCAAAAACAAACATTTGTTCCAAGCCGACATATACCTAGATGATTTCTTCCATATTGTTTACAAAACTATCTAGGAGGTCTTGGTTGGCTCGCACTTCCCTGTTCTTGGTACCCGCTACTTGTGAGCCTTGACTCTCACTCCTTTGCCCAAATTGATTAGCCCTAGACCCTTGAAACCGAGGTGGAGCGCTAGTTGTAGAGTAGGAAGATGATGGCCTAGGCAGTCTATTAGAAAACCGAGGCCTAAACTCACCTTGGGATGGCGTAAACTGGCCCATAGATCTGGCCCTCTTGGACTGCCCTCTTTCCGACTCTTGTGTCCTTCTCCTTTGCCTTTGATCCCCCATCTTTTGTGCAAAAGCTTGTATCCTTGCTATATCCATATCTTTGTTCAAAGCAGCAATAGTACAATCCCTAACCAGATATGAATCCAATCTATCCACGTAACGATGAACTCTATCCCCCATAGTAGCTACTACATTAGGAGCATACCTGGCCAAAGAATTAAACTTGAGACTATACTCTCTCATGCTCATATTCCCTTGGTGAAGATTTAAGAACTGAGTTGCACGGGCCTCCCGAATCTCCAATGGCAGATAATGGTCAAGGAATGCCTTTTTAAACTCTTTCCATTTAGCTGAAGGTGTATACCCCTAGATTGTTTCCAAGCTTCGTACCACAATACAGCCACACCTTTTAATCTATATGTTGCCAACTCAACTGCTTCCTTACCAGATACATACATAATATCTAAGGTCCTTTGGATTTGATCAATAAAGTCTTGCGGATCTTCATTAGGATCTGACCCGGTAAATGATGGAGCGTCCAAATTAAGGAAATCACGTATCCGCACACTAGCTTCCCTATTTGCACCACTAGTACCTGCAATTGGACCTGCTTGCCCTTGTCCTTGACCAGCAAGTATACGAGTCAACAATTGGACTGCATTCTTTAAATCTGAGTCAGTAGCATTAACTGGTGGTTCTTGGGGTGCTGCTGCCCTCCTTAGCTCTTCTGGAGACGGAGGAGTGGAGGAAGTCCGTGATGAAGACAGTTGAGCCTCACTTTGATTAGCTCGTCTAGGTGGTGATTTGCTGGTCCCTTCTCCAGTAGCCACATCTACTTGCTTACCAGTACTCTTACCTTTCCTAGTAACCGGCATTTTT